>MU766698.1:0-52682 GCA_026770625.1 Nicotiana glauca
TAGAAAGTACAATACTAATAATAAAACTCGACATTACTATTCAAAACTAAAAGGTAAAAGACGGCGTAAATTAAATTAAAAAAAATAGACTCAAAACACAAAAGAAAAGAAAATCTTCTTTCAATCCACTTCTGAACGAGTGATCCTGGCTAGATGTCCTAGGCTCTGTCAAGTTCCAGCTCTGGTAAGTGAATCCACACCTGTATGAAAACAAAAACTCAAACCAACACTAGGTGAGACAATAATACTCGCTACTGGACATATACAAGACATGATTGATGCTATTTTTGCAAAATGACTTATTTAGCCAAAAGGTGGCCAGAAGTGTAAAATTTGGCTAAGACCCTGCAAAGCCAAGAACCTAAAATTTACTAGGAAGACCGGACCCTATGTGGGTTGCCTACGTATCCCGCCCCGGGAGACGAGAATCAGGTTCGCGTAGTTTGGGCAGATTGAATATGGGCGAAAAAAAATAGCTATTTTTTAACTTTTCCTTGAAAATAATGAAACATGCAAAATCTTTTTGGACTTTCTTTTTCCTCTTTGCTTTGAAAAAATGATTAAACAAAATGCAAAATCTTTTTGAATTTTTTCATATTTTTCCTTTTCCTTAACAAAATATAAAGAAAAACATAAATGAGTCATACTCGCTTTATTTTTACACCTCACCCTCTTTTTTCCTTTTTCTCATTTTTCATTTTTCACTATCTCTTTTTTTTTCATTGTTTTTCTTTTTTATCTTTTTAATAATTTTTTTATCATTTGCTCTTAGCTATCATTGGTCCGCCAAATGACCTTTTTACCCTTGAATAAATGCGATATGTAGCACATAGGATGCATCAAGATGGTCTGTTATTTTGGGTGCACCTGTCCTAGACGGACTCAACCCTTGTGTTGAGTCCCCTAAGTCAAAATGCACGTGATGCAGATAAGCGTTACTACTAGGGATCCGGTATGAAGTCAATTTATTCTAGGTTCAAATCCTAGGTATGTGTTCTAGACTGTGTACCCGAGCGGACACTCGAGTCGAGGAGGGGGCTACGTACCGGGGACCCGCGGGATCGTCCAGCTTAGTAACTTGTTCGGCCTCTTTCTTATTTCAAGGTATGACACTAATATAATTGGGAGTCTCAACCAGTAAGCACATCCTCGGAGGTGAGAAGAGAAGGGTTTCGGCACAGTTTATATATACAGTTCAAATAATATCGAAGCGGTAAAGCATTTAGCACATTTAGCAGAAAACATGTAGGAAAATCAGATAAAGCCAAATACAACAATTATTCTAAGCTCGAATTCTTAAACCCTGAACCGAAGTTCTGGGTTTGACTCCCCAGCAAAGTCGCCAGAGCTGTCACACCTCCTTTTTACGCTACTACGCCCTATGAAGGGTATAATAAAGGAGTTTTTCCAAATAAAGGACAATCAGAATGGGATTTAGTTATTAATTATTCAGAGTCGCCACTTGGGAGATTAATGGTGTCCCAAGTCACCGGTTGAATCCCGAACCGAGGAAAAATATGACTCTGTTACAGTCTGTGAACCAGAAATTCGAGTAAGGAATTCTGTTAACCCGGGAGAAGGTGTTAGGCATTCCCGGATTCTGTGGTTTTAGCACGGTCGCTCAACCGCCATATTTAGCTTATTTATCTGATTTTACAACATATTTTAACCTATGTGTCTTTTATTAGTAACCCGCTTTTATTATATATATATATATTTATATATATATATATATATACATATATATATATTTTATAAGAATTGCAACGTCGTGAAAATATATCTCGAACCACGTCGCACCAGTGCACCCGTGGCTTTTGACATATTTCGACTTCGTTGAGATTTAAATTTGGGTCACTTAAATGTGCACCCGTATTTAGGAAGGTAATATTATTAAAATGACGTGCCTAAAGCAAATACGGTATTAGCTTTGCGAGGGCCATGGAAGATTCGCTAATGGCACACCTCAAAGTTATTCATCTAAATGGACTAACAGAAAACAATACAGGCACTTATTATGATTTCAAATCTAATTCTTTGTTCCCCTTTACTTAATTCACCACCCGCTTCCCTCGCATCACATTCTAACTAGTAGGATTAACAAGACTTATCTGCACACAATCAATCAACCTATAAAAGACCGACGAAGTCATCTGTAGACATAAGCCAATAGGAAATGAAGTTATTATCAAGTTGGCCTAATTTTTGCCACTTCTGGAATTCCTAGTTAACCAAAATATGCATTTTATGCAATATGTTTATGCACTTCTATCTCTCATGTACCTAAATTGATAAAGGGGAAGATGACAAACATGTACATGTGTATCTAATTTGTTATAGTGGGAATGACAAGATTACAGTATGGCAACTAGAACTGTGGAAGCATATCGAATTGATGTGTGATTGTAGCTAAGCAGGAATTTCACCCACGTACAAACTTGTAACAACATCGACAAGCACCCCCTACCCTTGCTATACACATATAAAGAAACTTACAACTCCCAGATGCAAAGTTTACGGTTGTCGATATGTAAAGCTGCAAGAACTGTGGCGTATGAGCCCTGCAATGCTCACAAATGCTTCAAGGAGATGATTCCATCAGCTAAAACTGACAGTAGACCAAAAAACATCATAGGAAAGTCGGGAAAAACCATTTCAACCTTAAGTACAAATCATAAGAAGGCAAATAAATGTATTGCAATTGTACTATCCATTTAGCTATAACTTATCAAAACCCAACATATCCAAACTCAATTGAACATTCTTAAACTGATAGGACAAATCTACAATGAACACACTTGGGAAGATTCCAGAGTTGTCTCCTGTACACAAGAGGAATTTAAACTTTGAACTTCCACAACTTAATAATCAAGCCAAGGACCAGAACCACGACCAAAATCCATAACGACTACCTCGATGGCGGCTGAAACTCTGAACTCACGACCTCTCAATCAATCTCGTATTCATCAGTGAATTGAAATTAAAAACAACTTTGTTTTCAGTCTTAAATGGTTATGTTTCCAAATCCAGAATACAATTCAAATCCACTTTGGTTCTCTTCGACAGTGAGATAGAACGTGCGAGACCTAGAGTCTGTGAAGGTGAATCTCCGTCGTGTGTTTGTGTGTATGTTGCTGGAATTGGAGTTAAGAAGCTGTTGTGTTTGGGATATCGATGGGTGGAGCGAAGAAGACGATCAAAGGGAGTGGGAGTTCGTTAATCCGGCGAGCTACTGGAACTCGTTTCTCCGGCGAGTCTCAAACAGCCATGGCTGATGCTGCGTGAAGAGAAAACGATGGAGGGGATTTTTTTTAGGGCTGATTTCTTGGTGCCTTCCTCTCTTTGTGAATGAAGGAGATGGGTTGTTTTAAAAATGAAGAAGAGAAAAATGGGTATGGGACACAGAATTTCCGTGTCTCTAAGGGAAAAGGGGATTTGGGCTTGGTGGGTCAGGTCGTGGTCTTGCGCCTGGGTTCTGGTGGGAATTCTTTTGGGCTGGGGTCAATTAAGAGAAGCCCAATTTGTTTTTTAACAAAATAAGACCTTTTCATTGTTTTTCTTTTATTTCTTTTCTTTATCTATGTATTTCATTTTGTATTTTATATTTTTTTTTTCTGATTTTATAGAAATGCAAGGATTAAAATAAAGTCCTAATATATTTCAAAGTTAAACTAAATTAACTCCTAAAATTGTTCAAAAACTATTTCGTGACGAATTCACAATTAACAATTTAAAAATGCAAAAGTGGACTATTTTGTTATTTTCTTTGTATTTTGTTCTAAAACAAATTAACCCTAAATTAATCCTAAAAATATGAAATTAGATCCTAAATACAAATGTATATTTTATATTTTTCGTACGAATTAAGATGCACAGACAAAATGCAACAATTATCAAAAAATGACACATAATTCACAAAAAATTATAAAAATAAAGAAAAAATCATTTTGTTTGAAATTTTTGGGAATAATTCATATATAGGGCAAAAATCACGTGCTCACAATACCTTCTGTAATGTGAAAAAGGACACTTTTCCCGGGTGACTAGCGCGAGCTAAAACATCCTTCGCGCATGACTTCGAGCATGACTTCTGACATTCTGCCTCTAGCTCCTTAACTTGCACGACTTCGTGCATACTTCGCGCTAGACCTCTTTCTTCACCCTGTTCCGTTCTGAATTAGGGAAAACGTAAAACATGCAAGTTTTCGCCCTTTGCGTTAGCGTTTCAACCATATATTGTGGAGCCAAGATGGAGTTGTGAGAAAAAAGTTATATCTATTTTACTAGACAGTGTGCAATATACCTACTAGATTCTTCATTCGCTCTAACTATCATCCGCTGACCCCCAAACACGATCCCGGCTTAATTTCTTGGGCTTTTACTCAGACTTCAAAGCTCCAAATCACTTGAATTCATTCCATAACATCTACATAGCTCAGAATCACTCGTACAAGGCATAAAATACACCATTAGTGCAAAACACTAGCGATTAAAGCTCAAACTCAATTAAAATGCAGTAAGTTAGAGTGTAATAATCGACTAAAATACGTAATTATAGCCTATCATAAATTCTCCATCAAAAGATCATCCCTTGGTCATACCTCTTGAGGTTCGGAGTAAAGGCCAGAGTCCGTCTGCGAGGTTCACCTAAGAATTGATTCCGCTCTGACCGTTGCAGCAGGCCATGGTAAGCTAAGGGGAGGCTCTAGAGACACGCAATCTGACCTGACAAGGGCAGCATACCTAAAGTCTATTCTGAGGTGTTGAATCTAGCCAGACTATCCCTGTACTATCGCTATTTACCACATTTTATATTGTAAGGGATCCTCTGCCTATATAAGGAGGGTCCCCGCCTTCAATAGCATAGACTGATGTTGCTCCACTTCCCCACTATCCAATAATATCTCTCTCTCTCTCTCTCTCTCTCTCTCTCTCTCTCTCTCTCTCTCTCTCTTTTCTAAGATATTTGTCTTCATTGACCTGGAGATCACCTTAGAACTTTATTGTTTTCTTTGTTTGTTCTTCATTATTTGGCTCAAGATTAGTAGTATATAGCCTTACTTATTTATATCTTTGCTTGTTATCCCATTCCCGATGATCCTCGGTAAGCCCGAGATAAGCTCGAGGCCCGGCTCTGAGGTACCCACTAGCCTGCTTTGTGCTCGAGAAATGTCCCCTTGCTGGTTCGGTTATTGCTTTGGCTAACTCGATCTTTACCGTCTTACTTCCCATTTTTGCACTAACAACCTTTACAAACTAGCTCGGGAATAGATCATGTATTTTTAGAATCCCATTTACAAATCTAATTGTTATTATCATTTTCACAGTAAACAGTTTGGCGCCCATCGTAGGGCTAAAAATAATAGTGATTATTCTCTTGTTAGTATCAACACTTAAACACATGATATCTTTCACACTTTTTCTTACTCGGACTCTCCGCCTTGAGGACTGAATATTTTGCTCGATTGGTATAATGAGAGGCAGAGATCTCAAGAGCGAAAGGGGAATGGACTTGATTAACTCGGCGTCCGGAGCACCCCCGGGTTCAATTCGAGCGCAGAAGAAGGCCCCCCAACATGGTATCCACATGATTATCGGATGGGCTAACGATCTCCAAGTCTTCATGTCTAAGCGAACAAAAACATCCGCTACAGAAGGGCCGACCCGAAAGCTCTTACCCGAAGAAACCCTCATATTCACCGAGGAGGACCTTGAGGCCATGGGGGAACCACATAATGACATGCTGGTAATCTCGTTTCTCTTGAATAACACGAGGATAAAGCGCGTGCTCTTGGACCCGGGTAGCTCGGCCAAGATAATCAGGCCAGGCGTAATAGAACAACTGGGATTGCTCAGTCAGATTAATACCATTCCTCGAATCCTCCATGGTTTCAACATGATCGGGGAATAAACTAAAGGAGAAATCACCCTCTCGATCGATACGTCTGGAATAACCCAGAGCACCAAATTTCAGGTCATCGATTGCGATATGAGGTACAACACTTTGCTTGGTAGGCCTTGGATATACGATATGAGGGCAATACCCTCGACCTTGCACCAGGTGGTGATATTCCCCACAAGAAATGACATTACAACAATACATGGAGAATAGCGGGCAGCAAGAGAAATGTTTGCTGTCTACCAAGCGGCATCGACCCCTATGCACTTGGCCTTAAATGAAGAAAAAAGCATGCAAACCGTCGGAGACAATGAAGAATATTTCTTCACCCCCCGAACCTTCATCACCCCCGAAGAATCGGATGCAACCAAATCAACAGTCAAAAAATTGGAACAAGTTGTTCTGATTGATAAACTCCCAGATCGCAAGGTTTACCTGGGTACGGGGTTAACCCCCAAACTCAGGGCAGGGTTTATTCAATTCCTTATGAATAATATCGACTGCTTTGCCTGGTCCCACGTAGATATGATAGGTATTCTACCGGAAATAACCTCCCACCGACTAAGTGTCGATCCCAAGTTCAAACCCGTAAAGCAGAAGAGGAGGCTGTAGTCCGAGGTAAAGCACGACTTCATCAAAGAGGAGGTAAGGAAACTTTCACAACCCAAACTGGAGGGCCATGACTAGCACTCGGCCATACTTACCGAGCACCAACGTACATTTTATCTATCTTTCTTTATTATCTTTTAGGGTTGACGAGATCAATATAAATGGTAGACATGGATCGTGGACAACCAACAATAAAATATGATAGCATGAACATACATAACATGGGATGACCAAACAATCAAGAAACTATAAATAAGGTACGAGCTACCATGCTACCATGAAAGACTATACAACAAAATCCAGCCGACAAGGCGTACCAAACTATACATGAGTCGACACCTGTCTATGAGCCTCTAAAGGAACATAAGTGCTGCAACATAACTGGAACATGGCCCCGAAATAACAATAATGTCTATAACAAAAATGCACACCAAGACCACGGCATGTCCGGAGAAGGGATCTCGCCAATCATCGCTGAACTGGACAGCCTACTGTGGTGGGGGAGCTACACCTGCCTGTCTATTAGGACCTACAGCACAACATGAAGCGTCCACAAATAAAAGGATGCCAGTATGAATAAAGTATTGAGTATGTAAGGCAGGGAACCATAAATACGAACAGTAATTTAAGCAGGGATAGAGAATATACAACCTGTAACATCTGACTACCTCTGAGGGCTACTGACATGAAATGCATGACACATATTTATAAATACATAAACTTTTAAAACATATGCCTCTGTGGGCATCATCATCATCATATCGTACCCGGTCGTAATAGGCTTAGTAACATATGTACCTGGCCATCATAAGGCTCGGTAGAATCATACCCGGCCACGTGGAGCTCGGTAAAACCCAACTAATCAGTGGTTGCACAATAGGTGCCGTACTTGGCCGACTATAGTGTGGCTCAGTAGAGTAAAATATATATATATATATAATGCATGCTCGACTCATGGAATCACGTTCTAAACCTTTCGGAGTGGCGTAAGGTCGGTATCCTCTGTACACGTTATTAGGACTAACTCTTCACTATGAACCTTATAAGAATCAGGAAGTACCAACAACATTGATAACATAAGAATAAGAGAATTAACATTAACATCAATCATTCCATAAGAGGGGAAACAATGTAAATACTGCCAGTTCCTAAGAGTAGAGTATCTTTGGAAGCTCGTTCATTACATTATGTACAATTGGACTCGTGCAAAAGAAGGAAAGGGATAGCCTCACATACCTTGTATATACTACCCCAATCTCAAGCTATGCAATTGCCATAAATCCTTAGTCTACAATAAGAGAAACGATACTATCGTTATCATTTAAGCGTCATAACTATTATCTATCGACCACAACCTATTTTAAGATGAAACGGACAACACCTCCCCTATATATATGACTTCACACCATTCAAAACAATCACCAAAAATCCCAAACAAGATCAATAATAAACATATTGAGCCTCCCACAACAGTCCACACACAACCTAATCACTTTATACATACGACAGTCACCGTAGTCGTGTTAAATGACCCAGAAATGTTACGAAGAAATATCATCCCACAACCCTAAATCTATATGGTGTTTATCCACACCCTTCCACCTCCAAAACTCCACAAAATAATAGTAAAACATGCAGCCCAACAACAACACAAAACTATCTGCTACAAGTGAATAACTCGAACTCACGACTTCCGATCATTGTCCCGTGAGTTCTTACATGTATAGAACAAATTACCATGAATTCACAGAAGAAAAAAATGTATGAAAGAGGGCAGTAACTTACCTTGTTGGATAACTCTGCCCCTCCCTTGGTTCTTCAAACTCTAGGTTTTTTTTTGGCAATCCACTAGGCAAGCGTCTAGGGTTAGTTTTTATATATATAAATAACAGAAATACAATAGTAAGTTGTCCAGTGGTCTAACATAATGAAGGAAATAAACTTTGATTAATACATGATACCTATTATCAAAATTGAGCATGAAACTCAACTTTGATATCACATTTGATCTACAGTAACTAGAAAATTCAGTAGCCTTTTATGATTGTAAGATCTTCTACAAAGAAATCGCTACAGTGATCGTGATTAACATATGTATAGTGATACAGTAATTGCTACAGTACCCCCAAATGAGCTTTGACACAATCATGCAATAAGCAATCTTCGTGATAGTCATGTGTGTCCAAAAGCTTCGATGTGCACTCTTGATGCAGATAACATCCACAAATTGCTGCTTCGAAAAGCATGCTGGCTTCGAAAACTATGCATCTTTATTTATGCAAATGTTTAATTTGCAAAGTGTTGCCTCGACAATTGCTGCCCATCATCTGTTTCCAAATCCCCATGCGCGTGTCTTTTTAAAATCCAATTCTGCCCGTGTGTTTAGGAGGCAAACTTCAATGTGCTTGACCATAATGTCTACACACATACTCGTGCTTACCCCATTCTCCATATATTCCATCTCGATGAAGCGTGCTGGATTCCTCTTCAAGAAGCATCACACACTCTCCAGCATCTCGAAACTATCCAAAAAATGCTGACCAATATTTTACTCCTATGCTTGTCTCGATAATCCAGCATGCCCCGTGGTTGTTTGGACCATACTGTGCTAGCGTGCGTTCCAGGCATTAGTTTCATTGTCCTTTGCTTCATGCATTCGATTAGAATATTGCATGAAACACTACTTTAACCAACACTCCTCTGGCCAATTTAAATTTGCCCAGATGCGTTGGACTGCATGTGATGCATGCTTGATTTTGCATGTGAGTAACAGTTGAAGCACTCCAGAATTTTGTCGAGCATGCTGTTGCTACATCCAACTTCAGTAGCTGTTTAGCTCGTCGACCAAGTATTCTTACAGTTAATGCAATTGTTTAATACAAGTGGTAGCGTGCGTTCTAGGTCTGCCTTTCTCGAAATCACGCCAGCCCCTCTAAACAATTGAGTTTCATGTGAGCCCCTTGATACAATGTGTGTCGTAGATAATCTATGTGATAATTTGTTACTTCTTTTGATGCGAGCATGGGCCTCAAAAACCGCATGGGTGCATTATTCAAATCTTTTGTTTAATATCAAATGGAAGCGGTGCCCGTTTCTCAGATCGATTTTTACGTTACAATTGTGCTTAAGTAGAGGTTGTTTCCAGTTGATAGCTTTTCCAATCCAGACTTCTTCGTTCTCTATGTCTTGCTTCTCCTTTCCCTTCTACCTTCCGAGTATTCTTATTTGGCCATTCTTGTTTTGATTCTCGATTCTGTGAACTCCAAACTCTCCCTTTCTTTCTAAACCAATATTGTGTAGTTGACATTGTTTGTACCACTTCCTAGTTGCACCTGTTAGCATTAATGTACAACTTGCGTCTATATTTGCATGGTTTCCTGTCTGATCGAGTGACCTTGTGCCTGATCTCCTTTGCTTTTGAATCCCAAGAGTCACCTCTACCAGTGTCAAAACACTCTATGAGCCCATTGTGCTCACTAGGAATCTTCTTTTTTGGGAATGAGCAGTATGTGCTAATATCACCCATCAAAAGTTGATCCCTAAATGAGGCATGGGTTTGGTATCAGTACCTGTAAAAAAGAACACTTGGTTAGAAAAAACCTCCTCCCTAAGCATTTGATCTTTGCATTTATGTTTCTTCCTTCTTCTACTTATGGTTCTCCTTTTCAAACATTTCATTTTAATTCCTTCTAGGTTGCTACTCCAGCTTGTTGCTTCCTTTTTTCTTAACATCTTGTAACTTTTACTCGTAGATAGGGGCATTGTGACTTATCATCATTCACTATCTTTCTTCCTTGACTGTCCAACTCCCAGAAATTATGTGCTTCAATGATTCCATGATCTAGAGCATAATTAGCCAAGTGATCTGCAAGTTTGTTCCCTTCTCTGAGTGTGTGTGATACAGTCACAAACTCTAGGTTTTACCTTCAATTATAACTTGAAAGAGAGGGAAAATCAATTAGGGTTTGTGTGGGATTTTTGGGGAGGAGTCGCAGGGGTTAACTTTGGTTTTGAAGGTCTGAAATATGTGTGTAATAACTGAGTTTATAATCCCTTAAAAGTCCTCTCTTGGACGACTTGGGTCTTTTAATTTTGTCCTACCATTTTGGCAAGTAGGTGATGCACCTACTTGTCATCTACCTATTTGCGCTGACTTGCAAAAATACAAATATCTCTATACTCCGAGATCGTATTCACAAATGATTTAATGCGTTGGAAACTAGACTCATAGATCTTTAATTTGGTGGGTAGATCACCCCGTAATTTCTTGTAAATTGGGAGAAAAGCTTATAAACATTTGACCTAATGTTTAAGTAAAATTATGAACCTAAGTTGCGACAACTTTTGTCGACTTTTGTTTCATAACTCGTTTGACTTCAAGACTTAGGATACGGATATTATATGATTCAAATAACTTAATACATGACCTCTTGAGTGTATTAAGCACCTCTATGTTTACCTTAAAATGTGAGTTACAATATCGTTGATTCATTTAACTTCTAATCCTTGTTAATTATCCTTATACACCCTTGTATCACTTAAGACCAATAGGATTAACTTCTTATCATCTCAAAGATAATTACTTCTTGGATTTATGATAAATAATATATTTCATGAATTAACGCATATGGATATGGGTTGTAACACCCTTCCCCCCTTAGGAACATTAAATGCATGTCGTGGTGGAAAAATATGGGTACGTATATTTCCAGATAAACCAGTTACACTAAGACCCACAGAAACACGTATGGGTTCAGGAAAAGGATCCCCTGAATATTGGGTAGCTATTGTTAAACCGGGTCGAATACTTTATGAAATGGGTGGAGTAACAGAAAATATAGCCAGAAGGGCTATTTCACTAGCAGCATCCAAAATGCCTATACGAACTCAATTCATTATTTCGTAATGTAATAGAAAAAAATGCAGAAAGGACTCTTAGATATGAAACGAAACAGGGTTCATGGGGAGTTTAAATCATCGTGGATTCCGGCCGAGTTTCTCCCATAAATAGAGGACAAAATTGCAAGCTGTCAACTCAACGTATGGCCTTACAAGAGTATGCAAAGCATTATGGACATGTACATTATCTGAATATCACCATTTTGTATTAAGGGAGAGTATTCTCAAGCTATTGCTACCTCATAGAGCTGTTCCACCTTCTAATGCATCTTGTGTTCCCCTAGCATCCTCGTTATCTTTATTCTAAAACAGGTAAGGGTATTTAAACTTCATCTTCTCTTTTTCTTCCCATGCCATTTCTTTTATATTCTTGTTCCTCCACAATAGTTTGACGGAAGCTACATTTTTGGTTCTCATCTTGTGGACTTGTCGGTCTAATATAGCCACTGGCACTTTTTCATATGATAGATCCTCTGTAACTTGTACATCTTTGATAGGGACAACTCGAGAAGGGTCATCAATACATTTCCTCAACATAGATACATGGAATACCGGATGGAAAAATTCCATTTCGGATGGAAATTCTAACTCATTAGAAATATGTCTAATTCAGCAAAGAATTTTATATGGACCGATATACCTTGGACTCAGCTTACCTTTCTTCCCAAAACGCATAACACCCTTCATTGGTGAGATCTTCAGGAAAACCCAATAACCAACCTCAAACTCCAAATCACGACATCGGACATCGGAATAAGACTTTTCCCTGCTTTGTGCCGTCCTCAATCGTTCCTGTATCACCTTCACCTTCTCAATGGCTTGGTGAATCAAATTTGGCCCATATAATTATGTTTCACTGACTTCAAACCATCCAACTGGTGATCTACATCTCCTCCCATATAGTGTCTCGTATGGGGCCATTTTAATTCTGGAATGGTAGCTATTATTGTAGGCAAATTCTATGAGTGGAAGATGGTCAACCCAATTTCCCTTAAAGTCTAGAACACATGCTCGTAGCATATCTTCCAGTGTCTGAATGGTACATTCAGCCTGTCCGTCAGTCTGCGGTTGAAATGCAGTGTTGAGATTCACTTGTGTGCCTAAACCCTTCTGAAAAGACCTCCAAAAGTTAGCTGTAAATTGAGCTCCTCGGTCTGATATAATAGATACCGGCACGCCATGAAGCCTAACAATCTCCTTGATATACAACTTCGCATAATCTTCAGCCGTGTAAGTTGTCTTAACTGGCAGAAAATGGGCACATTTTGTAAGTCAATTAGCTATCACCCAGATGGAGTCAAACTTATGATAAAAGCGAGGTAATCCAATAACGAAGTCCATATTAATCACCTCCCATTTTTCAGGTCGGAATCTCTATATTCTAAAGCAATCCACCGGGTTTCTGTTATTCTATCTTTACTTGTTGACAATTGGGACACTAAGCTACAAATTCTGCAACGGGCTTCTTTATGTTATCCAACAAATATTGCTCCTTGACATCATGATACTTCTTTGTCGAGCCAGGATGGATGGAATATTGGGATTGATGAATCTCATTCATAATCTTTTCTCGCAACCCTGCCACATTAGGTACACATAATCGGCCCTGGTATCTCAGTGCCCCATCTCCTTCGATCACAAAAGTCGTAATTTTACACTGCTGAATGCTCTCTCCCAATCCTACTAAGATAGGATCTTCATATTGCCGTGCTTTTACCTCGGCTACCAAAGATGATTCTGATGTATTATGTACAGTAACACCTCCATCATCGGAGTCTAATAATCTGATTCTCATATTGGCTAGCTGATGAAGATCTTTAGTCAACCCCCATCTACCTGCTTCAATGTGTGCTAAGCTTCCCATTGATGTATGACTGAGAACGTCTGCCACAATATTAGCTTTACCGGGATGATATAATATATCGACGTCGTAGTCTTTCAGTAATTCAATCCACCTACGCTGCCTCAAATTCAACTCTTTTTGCTTGAAGATGTATCGTAAACTCTTGTGATTTGTGTAGATGTCAACATGGACGCCGTATAAGTAGTGCCGCCATATCTTCAAAGCATATATTACTGCAGCCAATTCCAAATCATGTGTTGGATAATTCTTTTCATGCTTCTTCAATTGTCTTGATGCATAAGCAATCACCTTTCCACGCTGCATCAATACGCACCCCAAACCTATACCTGAGGCATCACAATATACCATATAACCTTCTGTTCCTTCAGGGAGAGTGAGCACTGGTGCAGATGTCAATCGATTCTTCAGCTCGTGAAAACCGCGTTCACAAGTGTCAGACCACTGGAACTTCCTAGCTTTTTGTGTTAACTTAGGCAATGGTGTTGATATGGAGGAAAACCCTTCTACAAACCGCCTATAATATCCTGCTAGCCCTAAGAAGCTGCAGACTTCTGATAGTATTGTAGGTCTCGGCCAATTCTTTACTGCATCGATCTTTTGAGTGTCAATACTAATACCCTCGTTAGATATCACATGGCCAAGGAATGCTACTGAGTTTTTCCAGAATTCACATTTGGAGAGCTTAGCATATAACTTACGATCCTGAAGCATCTGTAATACTATCCGCAAGTGTCCCGCATGTTCCGCCTCCGAACGAGAATACACTAGAATGTCATCAATGAATACAATCACGAACACATCAAGATAGGGCCTTAATACACTATTCATGAGATCCATAAAAGCTGCTGGGGCATTTGTTAGCCCGAATGACATCACCAAGAACTCAAAGTGACTATATCTTGTCCGTAAGGTCGTCTTTGGAATATCCTTCTCCTTAACCCTCACCTGATAATACCCTGAACGTAAGTCAATTTTGGAGAAATACTTGGCACCCTGGATTGGTCAAACAGGTCATCAATTCTTGGAACTGGATACTTGTTCTTTATAGTAAACTTTTTCAACTGTCGATAGTCGATACACATCCGTAACTACCCGTCTTTCTTCCGCATGAATAGGACTGGCGCACCCCAAGGTGAAGTGCCAGGCCTAATGAAGCCCTTATCCAGCAAGTCCTTCAACTGCGCCTTCAACTCTCGCAACTTTGTCGGGGCCATTCTGTGGGATAGAGATAGGTTGCGTGTCAAGCAACACATCAATGGTAAACTCAATCTCTCTTTCAGGAGGAAGGCATGTGAGTTAGTATAGGAAAATATCTGGAAATTCATTCACCACGAGGATTGATTGTAGAGTAGGCGACTTTGCCTCCGCATCTCTAACACGAACGAGATGATAAATATAACCTTTTGAGACCATTTTCCTTTCCTTAAGATAGGAAATAAACCTTCCTTTCGGTGTAGCAATGTTTCCCTTCAATTCAATGATGGGTTCACCAGGAAATTGAAACCTAACCATCTTCATATGACAGTCAACATTTGCATAGCATGAGGCCAACCAGTCCATTCCCATTATCACATCAAAATCAACCATTTCTAACTCAAATAAATTTGTCGAGGTTTGACGACTACAAATCATCACAGCGCAACCTCTATATACCCTTCTTGCAATTACAGAATCTCTTATCGGAGTAGATACCGCAAGGGGTTTACTTATCCATTCAGGTTCAATGCCAAATTTATTAGCCATAAAGGGTGTAACATATGATAATGTAGATCCCGGATCAATCAGCACATATATCAGAAGAAAACACAGACAATATACCTATAACAACATTTGGAGACGAATCGAGATCCTGTTGGCCTACTAGAGCATAGGTTCGATTTTGAGCACCACTCGAACTCGGCACTGCACCTCTACCTCTACCACAACCTGTTGACTGCTGAAAACCCCGTGCTGGAGGTCGAACTGATGATGAAGAACCAGACACAGATCCAGTCGGCTGAACCATACCATCACCTCCTCTGTTAGGACAATCTCGCATCATATGGCCAGGCCGTCAGCAAGAATAACATGGATTAGAACCTCGACGGCACAGTCCAAAATGGGCCTTGCCGCACTGATCACAACGTGGCGTTGGGGGTCTCGTCTGATTAATATCCCTGTGATGTTGTGAGCCTGATGCCCGCTAACTCTAACCTTGACCAGAATAAGTAAATCGATCATATTGAGGCCTCTGAAACTGTGGAGGAGCACTAGCTACAGGTGGCACCGAACTCCTCGAAGACTGGGGCCTGACGCTGCCTCTGAAGTCATCAGAATACCTTGCAAATCTCGCCCTCTTATGTTGGTCCCTATCCTGCTACCTATCTGTCCTCTGCTAGCCCTTACAATCCTCTAGGGTCTAGGCATAAGCCAGAATACGAGAAATATCCATGACCTCTACCAAGGAGGCTGTTGTGCACTCATTTACCATATGTGGTCCTAACCCGTTTACAAACAAATGCACCCTATCACTCATCTCGGCCACCATATGGGGAGCATACCTTGCTAAAGAATCAAACTGCATACTATACTCTCGCACACTCATATTACCTTGTCTAAGGTTCAAGAACTTATCAACTCTAGCTCTTCGTATCTTAACTGGCAAGTAGTGACGAAGAAAGGCCTCAGATAATTCCTTCCACATAGTTGGAGGAGCGTTCGGACCCCTGGATCTCTCCCAACTATCATACCCGAGAACCGCTAAATCCCGTAGCAGATAAGAAGCCAACTCTACTGCCTCTATATCACTAATATGCATAACCCGCAGTGTACGATAAACCTGGTCAATAAAAGTCTGCGGGTCCTCTTTGGGGTCTGATCCGGTAAACACTGGAGGGTCTAAATTAATAAAATCACAAACTCTCGTACTAACTGGTTTATCAGCAACACTTGTATTCTGCCTCTGAACTTGTGCAGCTACCAAGCTAGTCAATAACTGCAAATCACTCTGCATATCCTGGTCTGTAGTGCCAGACGGAGAAACTGGAGGTGATGGGTTCCTCCTAATATCCTCTGGAGGAGACAGAGTAGATGAGGTATGAGACGACATCTCACTATGAGCCTCACTTTGGCCTACTCTGGCTTGGGGCACCTGACTGGTACCCTCTCCCGCAACTGTATCAAGCCTTCTACTAATTGTTTGCTTCCTAGTCGAAGGCATCACTGAAAGAAAACAAGGTGAATATTAGAGATGAACACTTACGACTGAACTCTACGCATGATCTAGATTTAGGAAGAAGGTAACAACCCTAGATGTCATGTAGCCTCCTGATTATAAATGTGGCGTGCTACACATCCATAATTAAGACTCTACTAGACACAGGTCATAGATAATCCCTAGGACAGACTTGCTCTGATACCAAGTTTGTCACGACCCAAACTGGAGGGCCATGACTAGCACCCGGCCATACTTACCAAGCACCAACATACATTTTATCTATCCTTTTTTATTATCTTTTAGGGCTAACGAGATCAATGTAAATGGTAGACATGGATCGTGGACAACCATCAATAAAATATGATGGCATGAACATACATAACATGGGATGACCAGACAATCAAGAAACTATATATAAGGTACGAGCTACCACGCTACCATGAAAGACTATACAATAAAAACCAGCCGACAAGGCATACCAAACTATATATGAGTCGACACCTGTCTATCAGCCTCTAAAGGAACATAAGTGCTACAACATAGCCGGAACAGGGTCCCGACATACCCATAATGTCTATAACAAAAATGCATACCAAGACCACGACAAGTCCGGAGAAGGGATCTCGCCAATCACCGCTGAACTGGACAACTTACTGTGGTGGGGGAGCTGCACCTGCTTGTCAATCAGGACCTGCAACACGACATGCAGCGTCCAAAAACAAAAAGACGTCAGTATGAATAAAGTACTGAGTATGTAAGGCTGGGAACCATAAATACGAACAATAATGTAAGCAGGATAGAGAATATACAACCTGTAACATCTGGGTATCTCTGAGGGATACTGACATGAAATGCATGATACATATGTATAAATACATAAACTTTTAAAACATACGCCTCTGTGGGCATCATCATCATCATATCATATCCGGCCATAATAGGCTCGGTAAAAAACATACCCGGCCATCATAAGGCTCGGTAGAATTGTACCCGGATACGTGGAGCTCGGTAAAACCCAACTGATCAGTGGTTGCACAATACGTGCCGTACCCGGCCGACTATAGCGCGGCTTGGTAGAGTAAAATAGATACATATATATAATGCCTGCTTGACTCATGGAATCACGTTCTAAACCTTTCGGAGTGGCGTAAGGTCGGTATCCTCTGTACACATTATTAGGACTAACTCTTCACTATGAACCTTATAAGAATCAGGAAGTACTAACAACATTGATAACATAAGAATAAGAGAATCAACATTAACATCAATCGTTCCATAAGAGGGGAAACAATGTAAATACTGCTAGTTTCTAAGAGTAGAGTATCTTTAGAAGCTCTTTCATTACATTATGTACAGTCGGAGTCGTGCAAAAGAAGGAAAGGGATAGCCTTGCATACCTTGTATATACTTCCCCAGTCTCAAGCTATTCAATTGTCACAACTCCTTAGTCTACAATAAGAGAAACGATAAGATCGTTATCATTTAAGCATTATAACTATTATGTATCGACCACAACCTATTTTACGATAAAACGGACAGCACCTCCCGTATATATATGACTTCACACCATTAAAAACAATCACCAAAAATCCCAAACAACATCAATAATAAACATATTGAGCCTCCGAAAACAGTCCACGCACAACCTAATTACTTCATACATACGACGGCCACCGTAGTCGTGTCAAATGACCCGAAAATGTTACGAAGAAATATGGGCCCACAAACCTACATCTATATGGTGTTTATCCACACCCTTACACATCCAAAACTCCACAAAATATTAGTAAAACACGCAGCTCAACAGCAACAGAAAATAGTCCACAAAACAGTCCGCTACAAGTGAATAACTCGAACTCACGGCTTCCAATCACCGTCCCGTGAGTTCTTACATGTATAGAACGAATTACCATGAATTCACAGCAGAAAAAAATGTATGAAAGAGGGAAGTAACTTACCTTACTTGTTGGATAACTCAGCCCTTCCCTTGGTTCTTCAAACTCTAGGTTTTACCTTCAATTAGAACTTGAGAGAGAGGGAAAATCGATTAGGGTTTGTGTGAGATTTTTGGGGAGGAGTTGCAGGGGTTAACTTTGGTTTTGAAGGTCTGAAATATGGGTGAAATAACTGACTTTATAATAACTTAAACGTCCTCTCTTGGCCGACTTGGGTTTTTTAATTTTGTCCTATCATTTTGGCAAGTAGGTGATGCACCTACTTGTCATCTACCAATTTTGCGCTGACTTGCAAAAATACGAATATCTCTATACTCCGAGATCGTATTGACAAATGATTTAATGCGTTGGAAACTAGACTCATAGATCTTTACTTTTGTATGTAGCTCACCTTGTAATTCTTTGTAAATTGGGAGAAAATCTTAGAAATATTTGACCTAATGGTTAATTAAAATTATGAACCTTAGATGCGACAACTTTTGTCGACTTTTGTTTCATAACTCGTTTGAATTAAAGAATTATGATACATATATTATATGACTAAAATACCTTAATACATGACCTATTGAGTGTATTAAGCACCTCTAGGTTTACCTGAAAATACGAGCTACAACATCCTTAATTCGTTTAACTTCTAATACTTGTTAATCACCCTTATACACCCTTGTATCACTTAAGACCAATATAATTAACTTCTTATCATCTAAAATATAATTACTTCTTGGATTTATGTTAACTAATATATGGCATAAACTAACGCGTGTGGATATGGGTTTTAATAGAAACTCTTAAAAATCGGGTCCATCAGAGAGGTAAAATATCCCGAATGGCTAGTTAACGTAGTGATAGTGACAAAAAAGGGAATAAGCTAAGAATGTGCGTAGATTATAAGGATTTAAGAAAGCATTACCCAAATATTCTTTCCCGCTATGCAACATTGATCATCGGATCGATGCCACGGCCGGCCACGAGACCCTCACCTTCCTCGATGCCTACTCGAGGTACAATCAGATTCAGATGAACCCCGAGGATAGGGAAAAGACTTCATTCATCACAAAGTATGGTACATATTGCTATAACGTGATGCCTTTCGGACTAAAAAATGCAGGAGCAACGTAACAACGTCTAGTTAATAAGATGTTCGAGCACCAAAAAGGAAAATTGATGGAAGTATATATTGACGATATGCTAGTTAAATACCTGCGCGCAGAGGACCATTTGAGTAGGCTTGCGCAAATTTCTGGGCTTCATGGTCTTAAATAGGGGGATCGAGATCAACCCCGACAAAATAAAGGCTATCGAGGAAATCACAGTGGCCAACAACGTTAAAGCCATCCAACAGCTGACAGGACGGATCGCGGCCTTGGGAAGGTTCATATCAAGGTCGTCGGACAAGAGTCATCACTTCTTTGCCCTACTACTAAGGAGAAACAACTTTGAATGGACCCCGGAATGCCAAATTGCCTTGGAAGAACTAAAACGGTACCTATCTAGCCCGCCCCTGCTACACATGCCCAAAGAGGATGAAACTCTGTACCTCTACTTAGCTGTATCTGAAATAGTGGTAAACGGTGTCTTTGTTAGTGAAGAGAAAGGTATGCAATTTCTAGTGTATGACATTAGCCAAACCTTGGGGGACGGAGAAACTCGGTACCTCTACCTAGAAAAATTGGCACTCACACTGGTAAGCGCCTCGACAAGCTGAAGCCTTACTTCTCGTGTCACCACATTTTCATCTTGTTGACCTACCCTCTTCGGAACATACTTCACAAACCCGAGCTATCGGCTCGACTGGACAAATGGGCCATTGAACTCGAAGGATACAATATTGAATATCAACCTGGGACGGCTATCAAATACTAAATCCTGGTAGATTTCCTGGCCGACTTTTTGCCATCCCTCGTTCCCGAGGTAGAAAAGGAGCTTTTGCTTAAATCAAGCACGTCCTCCGAGGTATGGACCCTTTTCACAGACAGTGCCATAAACGTCAGAGGATCATAACTTGGTATAGTCCTAAAGTCACCCATCAGCGGCGTAATCCGACAATCCATGAAAACATAGCTAACTAACAACGAGGCCGAGTTTGAGGCTATGATTGCAGGTCTGGAATAGGCCAAAGGCTTAGAAGCCGAGGTCATCTAGGCAAAATGTGATTCTATCCTCATGGTAAGTTAAGTGAACGGGAGCTATGAAGCCCGGGAAGACCGGATGCAGAGGTATCTGTATAAGATCCAAGTCACGTTGCGCCGATTCAAAGAATGGAATTTAAACCATATGCCCTGAGAGCAGAACAGCGAGTCTGATGCCTTGTCCAACTTGGGGTCATCTGCTGAGGAAGAAGATCTGCTCCCCAGATCCGTTGTCTAATTGCTAACTCCACCAGCCTGACATGGGATTAGAGAAACATATATGTTATTTATCTGAAGGACAAGAAACAGCCCGCTGATCCGAAAGAACCAAAGGACTTGCAAACTGAAGCGGCTCGGTTGTCACTCTATGAAAATAGGGACCTATACAGGAGGACATTTGACGGACCCCTAGTGGTATTTTTAGGACCGGGCTACACGGACTATGTGCTCCGGGAGATCCATGAGGGCACCCGTAGAAACCACTTCGGGGTGGACTCCCTAGTCCGGAAGGTAATCAAAGTGGGATACTATTGGGACATCATGAAAAAAGATGCCAAGGAGTTCGTCCGGGCATGTGATATTTGCCCCCATGATCTACCAACCTGACGAACAGCTACACTCCATCTTATCAACGTGGCCCTTTATGAAATGGGGAATGCACATCGTCGACCCTTTGCGGACAACACCATGTAAAGCTCGTTTCATTCTGTTTATGAGTGATTACTTTTCAAAATGGGTGGAAGCACAGGCCTTCGAAAAAATTAGAGAGAATGAATTTATCAACTTTATATGAGAACACATCATATGCCGGTTTGGGATCCCGTCTGAAATAGCATGCAACAACAGGAGACAATTCATTGGGAGCAAGGTGACACAGTTCCTTGAAGATAACAAAATTAAAATAATCCTTTCGTCACCATACCACCTATGCGCAAACAGCCAGGCCAAATCCATTTAAATAAAACCATCATTCAAAACCTGAAGAAAACATTGGAGAGCGCAAAAGGGAAGTGGCAAGAAACGTTTCCCGAAGTACTATGAGCATACTGAACGACCCTAAGCATGGGGGAAACACCTTTCTCCCTAGTATATGGTGCTGAAGTACTAATACCAGTAGAGGCCAGAGAACCAAGTGCCAAATTTCGGCACGCCAGCAAGGAGACCAATCACGAGGCCATGGCAATGACTCTCAAACTGCTCAACAAAAGACGGGAAGCCTCACTTGTTCGAATGGCCGCCCAGAAGCAGAAAATTGAAAGGTACTACAATAGAAGGACGAACATCCAATATTTCAGGATCGCAAACTTGGTCCTAAGGAAGGTTACCGTCAACACCTGAAGTCCGAATGAAGGAAATGTGGGCCAAAATTGGGAAGGAGCATACCAAATCCTCGGGATAGTATGGAAATGCTCCTACAAGCTCAGCACCTTAGAAGGCGAACAATTCCTGGGCAACTGGAATGTGTCAATGCTTAAGCGATATAACTGCTAGGTTATCCTATCACGAAGCCCTACCGGAGCCCTTGAGCAAAATGCCTTTTCTTTATCTATCTATCTCTCTCTATTTTCTCTTTTTCTATTTCGTTCCAGAATAGACCTCTTGTCGAACAGGATTTCCATCAAGTCGGTGGCCGCACAATCCGGGCCTACAGGATCTCCATTAAAACTTGCCTGGCTCTTGCAAAAATGACAAGTGGTATTCTGACAGGAGGCAATGCACCAGGCCAATAACCCGAAGAGCCATACACATGCAAGCTGAGCTCGCAACAATAGGGTAATATATATCCACGGCTTATATTTACGCTAATCAATAAAGAATATTTCTTGGCACCTTACTTCTAATAAGGTTATTTTTTTCACATTCATGACAAAAGCATCTCTACAAAATACGTCTCGAGATACTCGGAGGCCTAAAACAATTTAGCACCCACCCTACCTCGGGGTCGGAACTCAAGGCTTACAAAGCTGTTGCAATGTAACCCTGGTTTCGCCAAAAGTTGTCTTCAAGCTTGAGCATAACTAGGAGACTCAGAAAATCATTGCCAATCGCCACGTACTGGAAAATCCAAAATTGTAAAACCCTAGCGGGCAACCTCTGCACAACTAGATCTATTCTCCACACATTGTAAGACATCAACAGGCATGACAAACTATAAGACCTCAACATGCATGAAACATCCCTTAGTTTAGGATATACGTCGCATTTGTAAGAATTCCTAAAGGGCATACCCTCGGTGTAGACGCCTAAAACTACTTCTCGGGATAAAAAATGACCCCGACCAAATGCACATGACTCCAATCAAAATGGTTGCTTCAGCCCAAAAAATGCGACTTGGGGATGCCTGACTGTTGCTAAAATATCCTCCAAATCTACTTCGGAAGGAACCAGTTAAAATAGGTTTCCCTCAACAGGAAAAAAACAAGTCCTGGCCACGTCGGCTCCAAAATCGCAAAAGGTCGATCTGCTCGACCTACGGCTATGAACCTTCCGAGGTGCTTGAAACATCGCCAACTACGACTTGAAATCGAGGTTCTTTCTGAACCGATGATGGGTCAGGCAAAATAATCAATAAAACCTTAACGAGAGGAAAAAAGCCTACAAAAAGCCTTCAGGCCTCACATCAAACATCGTAAGTGCCATTGTTGCCGGCTAAGCAAGCCTCCAGGCCTCACATCAAAAGGTCTCTATGACCATACATCGTAAGAGCCATTGTCGCCAGCTTAAAAATTGACAACTTGAGGATTAAAGTGAGATCTAATCATAACCCGATTCGGAGATCGGATCCAAAATAGTTAACCTAAGCAAAGCCTCCGAGCTTCATATCAAAAGGTCTCCACGACCAAGCAGCGTAAGTGCTATTGTCGCTGGCTAACAAAGCCTCTAGGCCTCATACGAGAAGGTCTCAATGACTAAGCAACAGAAGGGTTGCCATCGCTGGTCGAGAGCTCAAATGAGAATTGAGGGTCGATTGCAGCTCAAGTCGCAACCCGGCATGGAGATTGGACCCAAAAATCATAATACTCCCAAGAGCATAACATCGATGCCGCTATCACCAACCAGAACCTCCAGGAAAATCAAGGGGTCAAATATAAATCGAACCGCAACCTAGCTAAGAGATTGGGCCCAGAAAGTCGCCAAGCGCCCAAAGGTAGAAAATAAAAACCATTATTTCCAGCTCGAATAGGCTCATGGGTAAGTTAATCTCAAGTCAAAACCCGACTCGAAGGCTTAACCGGGGAATAAATCAACCACAATACGCCTGAAGGGCACAACAGAAAGGCTGCTATCATCGGCCGAATGCTTAATAATATTTGAGGGTCGATGACAGCTCGAGTCGCAACGCGACTCGGAGACTGGACCCGAAAAATTATAATACACCGAAGGGCGAGACATCAAACCACTACCACCAATCGGAATCTCTGAAAATATCAAAGGTCAATTACATCCCGAATCGCGGCGTGATTCGGAGACTAGACCCAAAAATTGTAGCATGCCAAAGGGCACGACACAAAGGTCATTAACTCCAAACTCAAACAAGCAGGGCCCCAGAGTATATTAAGCCCAAATCGGATTCCCGATTCAGAGACTAGTTCCGAGAAAATTGCAAGACACCTGAAGACATGGCACAGATGCCATCGTTACCGATCGGGGAAACCTGGAAGCTCAGCGATCGATTACAGCTTGAATCACAGCGCAACTCGAGGACCGGGTCCCAAAATAAATGAAAAAATAACACGAGCATAGAGGCAGAATAACCCCGCGGCCACTCTCTATGGGGATCACGCCAACCAACCCGGGATGGGCTATAAAGCTACACTACAGATTTAAAGCTCTCACTGACAAGGGGAATAAATTCACGAGATTTTTCTTTTTCTACACATGCCGAAATAAAAACTCCACATACAGACAAGGAAAATAATGGAAAAAGCTACATAACCTAAGCTTACAACCAAACAGATGGCCTCAAAAGGTCGCATCAAGGCACCTGCAAATCCCCAGACGGTCCCTTCTCAGCGGCGTCCCCTCTCTCTGGAGATCCGCCCCCGCTTCTAACACCGCTCGATCCACCTTCCAATGCGCCCTTAGTGTCTAACCTTTAAGGGTCCGGCCAAACACGATTTATGGCTCAAGGCAAAGCCGGGTCTGCCACTTCGAGGGCCCTTTCCACATAGAAATCTTCAGCGGCAGCTTCTCCCCCATGTAAAGATACAAGTGCCTCGGCCTCAGCTCTAATCCGAAGTAGTGCGGCCACAGCCTGGAACGAAGATCCTTGTGCTTGCCACTATCCTCCTTTGCATCTTAGAACTGTCACTCAACCGAGGAAACCCTCCTCACAAGGTTGTCCCTCTCAGAAGTCACCTCATCCATGCGGCAGCCGAGCTCGAGGATTTTAGCATCCCTGGCCCGAAGCTCCCTTTTCAGTAAAGTCATCTCCTTCTCAAACTGCATAATTTAGTACACAAAGAGCTAAAAGCAATATACTTCCACAGAGGCTAAAAATAGCATAAACAAAGGATGAATAACCTGTTCGGTCAAAATGACTTTCTCATGCTCGCGGCAGCTTACCTCGTCCTGATATTGGGCAAGGGTTTGGCTGTAAAGCATTTTGTCCTAAAAAAGCATAAAAAGGTTAAGAAAACAAAGATCAGAATGGCCTGAAGCAACAAAAAGAGGATAAAGGAGTTTACCCGCGCGCAAAGCCTGCCCATCTCGCCAAAAATAGAGGGAGCGTCGACTCCAGAGCTACCCTCGAGGATGATCGCTGAACCCCCAAATACGCCTCCACCTTTGACCAGTGCGCTCGCCTCGGGAAGGTCCTTACAAAGTTTTTCTCGCACTCAGAGAGGTTGAGGTGATCCCCTCTTAGGGGAGTCGATAATAACCAACGAGCCGACAGGGCCAGTTTGAATGTCCAAACCCCATTCATTTTGGGCCCCTGATCGAAGCTCCTTCAAACCGCCTGCTGAAGATATCCCAGCGTGCAAAGGATTTCGGCCACCTGCCGGATCAAAATCAGTACTCGATACTCCATCCGTTACCTCTCTACTATGAAAACAGGTCACAACAGCATCAGACTCCTGTCTGCAGGCATTCATCTCCTCGACCCGAGGAGAAGCCGATTTCGAACGATCTTTGGAGGGTGCGAAAGGGCTATTTTCTCCCTTACCTTCAGCACAAGGTTTTCCTGCCGCGCCTGCAGGCAGAATCGATAAGTCGACCTTGGACTCCTCAACTTTGGTCCTTTTTGGCTCCGACATATCGATAAGAGCATCCCTCTACCTTTTCTTCTCCTTATCAGGCATTTAGATATCCCCTTCGGCGGGTGACACTTCCTTTATTAGTAGGACCCCGCCCAGATGCATATGTATATGGGTTAAAAGCGTGAAAAGGGGAAATTTGTTAGTAGTAAATTGCAATGAAGTGTGTGGATGCACCGAGATCTCAAGACTTACCATGGTCTTTTGCCTCCCACTGAGCTTAGGACAGATCTCGCCATGCATGATCATTATACGGGAAAGCCAAGTATAAACAGCCGACCCAATCCCGTAGATCCGACATCGCTCAGGGCAGATCGCCTCGGCTGAAAGGGCATAGAAGAAACGATAGAGTTAGAAACAGAAGGAGAAACCATCAAAGGGGAGAAGAAGCCCTGAATTTACTTACAAGTGGTATTCCACTTTTCGGGAAACGGCATTCCTCCCGCCGGGATCAAATCGGGCTTCCTCACTCGGACAAATTGACTCAACCACCCATCTTCCTCGAACTCCTCAGTACAGGCAAAAAGAGATATCGAGGCTCGATGACGAAGCTTGATTAAGTCTTTATAAATGAGACGAGGGCTGTACATCCAGATCAGGTGATTTAAAGTAAATGGAATCCCCTCTATCATGCTCGAATAATGCCTGATCATATAAACCACGTGCCAAAACGAAGGATGGATCTGAGCTAGAGTTACCTGCTAACTCTGGTAGAAGTCGAGGATCACAGGATCTATCAGAAGAAAAGACGGCCCCGTCGGTCCTAGAGTAAATGGGTAGGTATACACACTCAGGAAACCAACCCTATAAGCTGTAATGTCTTCATCTCAAGCAGGTATCTCCACAAGCACAACATCTCCCCAGCGACAATCGGCTTTCACTCTCCTATATCTGTTATGGAGCTTATGTTTCGAGTTACTGGTTCGTGACATCCTGAATTTGAAGATGGTCTTTCGACCCTAAAATTTAAAGTCATCGTGATGGATCCCGAGACGCACTCCTCGACGCGGGGAGGAGACATCACTTCACTTTTAGAGAAGAACGAGGATGATGAGCCCGCCATCTTGTGGGAAGCAGCTATAGAAATATTTGCCATCCTTGAAAAATCTCAAGAAAAGAAGGAAAGCTAAAATGGTCTTGCTCCTAAGGAGAAAGCAAGAAGAAGCAAAAAGACGGACTTCACAAAAGAGGTTCTGAATGGAATCCGAATGGGAGGAAGCAAGCTTTTATGAAGGCATCATGGGTACATTAAGGAGAGCCAACCACTGCAGTCAATAGTGGAGTCCGCAGTAGTGACGCCCACAACACACCTTTTTTAGCCCGCGACCATTCTCACAAACGTCGAGGGAAGCATGAGTTCAGAATCATTTCTCATCACTCCCCATCGCCTTTCGCTCTAAGAAACACAGAGACTATCTGTGTCCAGTTAATCCGGGAGCTTGAATTCTCTATCAAAAGATCATACCTCGATCATACCCCTCGAGGTTTGGAGCCAAGGCCAGAGTCCGTCTTTGAGGTTCGCCTAGGAATTAATTCTGCTCTGACCATTGCAGCAGGCCATGGCAAGCTAAGGGGAGACTCCCGAGATATGCAATCCGACCTAACAAGGGCAGCTTACCTAAGGTCTATTCTGAGGTGTTGAATCTAGCCAGGCTATCCCTGTACTATTTCTATTTACCACGTTTTATATTATAAGGAATCCTCTGTCTATATAAGGAGGGTCCCCTCCTTCAATAGCACAGATTGATGTTGCTCCACTTCTCCACTATGCAATAATATCGCTCTCTCTCTCTCTCTCTTTCTATTAAGATATCTGTCTTCATTGACCTCGAGGTTGCCTTAGCACTTTATTGTTTTCTTTGTTTGTTCTTCATTATTTGGCTCAAGATCAATAGTATAAAGCCTTACTTATTTATATCTTTGCTTGTTATCCCCTTCCTGATGATCCTCGGTAAGCCCAAGATAGGCTCGAGGCCCAGCTCCGAGGTACCCACTAGCCTACTTTGCACCCAGGAAATGTCCCCTTACTGCTTCAATTACTACTTTGGCTAACTCAATCTTTACCGTCTTACTTCCGATTTTTGCACTAACCACCCTTACAAACTAGCTCGGGAATAGATCACGTATTTTTAGAATCCTATTTACAAATTTAATTGTTGTTACCATTTTCACGGTAAACAGTTTGGCACCCACCGTGGGGCTAAAAATAATAGTGATTATTCTCATGTTAGACATTGATAACATATATTATGAGCAAAAATAACCAGATGAAGTAACTGGAACTTCACAAGTTCCCCCTGACTTAATGCCTTCCCCCTTAATCAGATCTTTGTTTCAATAATACTTTCCCCTTTTGGAATCATTAAAAATACACAAGTAGGAAAACAACATGAAGAAGTCTATCCTAGCTAAATCATGCCACATATGTGCACACAACGTGATAGAGAAGAGAAACATAGAACACAAGCATTTAGATAACAAAAGAGAATAGATTATATATATAAAAAATATGCCTTTGCTTAAAAAGAAAAGGTAGAATTGGACAGTTAAAAAAGGGAGCAGTACTAATACATCCCAACCACATCATAGAAAAAGAAACAAAAACATTTTCCAAGTCATAAAAACTAAAAGAGACAATCTAGATACTGGTCACTGAAGGGGTTACTTAGGGGGCACTAGGAGTAGAGGGCTTGGAAGCTGCAGCAAGAGTTTGGAGAACTAGGTCTATTCGGGCATTGGACGACTTTTGCTTGTTGAGCAGTTATGCTTTCAGGTTCTCCACTTATGCCCTGAGATCAACATTTTCTTTTGTCAAACGAACCACTTCCTCATTTGACTCTGTAGCCCCTTGGGCCTGCTGACCTTTTAGGATAGCATTCCTGGCCTTCAACCTTCGAATCTCCTCAGTTGCACCATTTTGAGAATTAATGAGCTACGAGATAGTTAATGTACTGCCTAACCCCCATTCTTCTTGATGCACTCACATTCTTCCAACGTTGTTGGTGAGAAGGTCTGCTTCTTGGTTCCTACCTTGCCTTGCCCCAGTGGCACCTTGAAAAACATAAACACTTGCGTAAGCATAAACCCATATGGAAGACCATGATTGCCATCCTTAAAGGTTGCTACTTTTTGCATATGTTCGATCATGATAGTAGGCAGGTTGACAGGGTTAAATCCATCCAGCTGCTCCATTAGAAATAGGTCAGACTTAGAAGTTACATACCTCCTCTCAACACGAGGCAGCATAACATTATTTACCAACTCGAAGGGCAATTGATAAATAGGGAGTAATGCCTTCTTGTGAATATGGTCCCCCTTTTGGTTCGCATTATCCTTTACCATAACATTCTGGAAGTTAGACCCACATGCATCTTTCACTAGACACACCAACTGTAGGGACTTTAAGAATATCCCCAAGTAGACACACATCAAATGCAATGTTCACCTCATTCACCAATGCACAGATGTGGTCGGTATCAATAGGAAAGAGGCTTGCATAAAATATTTGAACCTCATCCTCATACACTTTGGATGCATCTATTTGGAAAAGATGCCCCCACTATTAAAACTCAACCATTGGTAGGACTTGTCTCAAACCATCTATGTCTGAAATTGCTAGGTCAAAAGTATGACCCAACATAACTTTTTGGTGCCTTAATCATTCTGAAGCAGAGCTCGAATCACTCCTCATATTTTTCATAGAACCAAGTTCCTTAACGGTTTCAGACTTTCTCTTGCCAGATTTCACACCACTTGATTTTTGTTTTCCCTTAGACTTGACTACCATATCCTCATCAGAAACTGAAGTCTCACTCATAACATCCTTTAACTTTGAACTGGGGTTGTTACATTCTTGACGGAAGCAATTACTTCTTCTTCTAGGACCTTCTCACTAGGGAGCTAGGTTCCTCTGTTGTTTCCTCCTCAACCTCCACCACTGGGACAACCTTATCACATATTATTACATTATCTTTCACTAGTCTCCTCTTTTTCTTCTTATTGCTTTCTCTGCTTTTTTGAAGGGCAGAGTCATAGGCTACCTTTTCTTGAAACCTAGTTGTAGGTCGCTTAGTTGAAGACTCAGGGGTGGACACTATTATTTTCTTGGTTATGAAAGCATCAAGACAAATGTTGACGTGATCCTCCTCATCACTAGACCTCATATCAGGTACTTGAATGTTCAAGGGCTCAACAGCAAATGCAGGAGCAGAATTGGCCTAGGAGTGAGAACCCTGACCCATTTCCTCCAGAGAGGGGTGAGGTTCCTCACGAGAGGGCCCAGTTGTTTCTCCTACTACATAGCCTTCAACAGCCACCATGGCTCCCTCTTCCCCAATACCCTGTACCTCGTTCCTCTAAGACATGGAAACCCCAGAAATTATCTCATCTAAGAGACCATCAGCAGATACCATAAAGATGGTTGCAACATTTTCTTCCTTACTATGATCTATGGTCACCACAGAATCTGAAGCAACAATGGAAGAAATCTTCCCCACCTTTTCCTTGATCAATTGGAAGCTAAGAAGATAGAGAAGAGGGATCAACAATTTTAGGGGTTTCTAGGATAGTCAACTTAGAACTAGAGGGCGACAGGGAATCTGGGTTAGGAGTGATTTATGAGATAAGAACATGAGTAGTTACATAAGAATCATTGGGGATGGAGGACTCAATGGGTTTTTCGGTATTAGAGGCGATTGACGCAGGGATTTCGAAGTTTGTGTCAACCGTTGAAGAGATAGAAAGAAAATTCTAATGGAGGACTGTGGTTTTTGAAGAAAGGAGAGGGATTTTAATGAGAGAGGATAAATATGAAGAGAGAGATAGGAACCGGTTCGGAAATGGCAGTTGTGCTTGGAGAGATGCAACATTTCAGAGGGAGATGGAACGATTTGAAGTGAAGGGACGTGATAGTAGGTTCTGAAAAGGTTGAAGACATGGTTGTTGATATTTGTATCTTTTTAAGACATGTATTAAATAATGCACATAACTACTAACCTTTGGTACAAGAACCAGGTTCTTGACCTATCATTGAAAATTTCAATCCTCTTTTATCATGTTGATACCCAATTTTTTTTCTATATAATTTTCATATACAAAACACTCTCAAAATAGAATATATATGCATATATAAGCATAACTAAGTGCTTTGACATTTTTCCTAATTTTAAAATATTTTTAAATCAATTTATTAACCATGTTTAGCAGTACAAAATAAGTAATTATTCCCAAAAGTATCAGTTTTGGTGAATAATTTATTTTTATCCTCATATTTACACCAAAAGTAGTCAAAGGGATTTTTGTATATTTTTACAAATTTATTTAATATTTAAAAGACTAAATTGCATATAATTACAATTATAGCTTATTTTAAGATTAATAACATTTCTATAAATGTAAAATTGGTTTCAATATTTTTAATTAATATTTATGCATTATTATTTGGTTTAATTTGTTTTTAAATTTTTTTTACTATTTTATAAAATAAAAGGGACAAGACTGGTTATTTAAAAACTGGCCTCATTTTGTTTCAATTGCAGCCCATTTTGTATTTCGATTATAGCCACATTAACCCCCCATAATTGACCCAGTTTGAATCCCAACCGGGCCAGCCGAATTCCATACCCTTTGACCCATTTAACTACCCAACCCGAGGCTCCTATAACCCAGATCGTTGATCAATCTGATCAACGGTCATGATCTCCCCTTTCCATTTTTAATTCCCCAAACCTTACCCTAATCCCCATTTCTGTTTAGCCAGCCGCTTTTGAATGCTCTCCAATCTTAAACTCTCTCGAAGGTTCTTCGGAACCCTAGCCGTCTCTGACCCCTTCTTCAGCTTACTTTCACCGGAATCCATGGCTTCTCAGGCCAGGGATGGTCTATACTCACTCCTCTCCACCATTAGACCTTGGTTTCTCAAAATTGTGAGGCCTGACCTCGACGATTCCCTCTCTGATCTTCTCAGACCTTTGATTTCATGGCTCCTCCGGCCATGCTCTGGCATATTCAAGACTCAGGAACCTAACTCTTGACCTTTCCGACTCAAGATCGGACCTATCTCCAAGCCTTTCTCATTTCTAATCTGATCAACGGTCATGATCTCCCCTTTCCATTTTTAATTCCCCAAACCTTACCCTAATCCCCATTTCTGTTTAGCCAGCCGCCTTTGAATGCTCTCCAATCTTAAACTCTCTCGAAGGTTCTTCGGAACCCTAACCGTCTCTGACCCCTTCTTCAGCTTACTTTCACCGGAATACATGGCTTCTCAGGCCAGAGATGGTCTATACTCACTCCTCTCCACCATTAGACCTTGGTTTCTCAAAATTGTGAGGCCTGACCTCGACGATTCCCTCTCTGATCTTCTCAGACCTTTGATTTCATGGCTCCTCCGGCCATGCTCCGGCATATTCAAGACTCAAGAACCTAACTCTTGACCTTTCCGACTCAAGATCGGACCTATCTCCAAGCCTTTCTCATTTCTAGGGTTTCTCTGAAACCCTAAGCCATTCAAGGTGCTTTCACCATTATTTGCTTAGATCTGTACTATGTCTATGCTTTTCTTGCCATCTAGAGTGTTTTCCCTAAAAGTTTTTGTCAAAAATAGTTTCCTTCCGATTTTTAGGGTTTCTGCAAGGACTTTTTGAAAAAATCTTTCCGATTCTTTTTTTTCTTTGCCTTATATGTTTTTGTTTATGTCTTGTTCATAAGAATTTTTTTTTATTTTATGCATGTATTGTCTTTTACCTTTTTCTTTCCTCCTGTTAATTTCTGCTATGTTTTCACTACTCTTCTACTATATGTGCCTACCGTTAAAGTTATTTGATTTTTGGCTCTGTTCATGTTCTTACATGCTTCATCTGCTTATGTTCAAGTTTGCACTATCTCTTTCTTCTGAACTCGTTTATGTTCTGAGTTTCTCGAATATGTTCTTCATGATTTTTCTTCCTTTATTGTTCAAGCATGCTATCATGTCTGTTTTGTTGAGACTCTGAAAAAAATGGTTTTCTTTCCCACCTCCATGTCTGATTCAACATTTGAAACCCTAGGATTTGGGGTTTCCTTTTGACGACTTTGATTTTTGTGTTCGAGTCAGGGTTCCACATTGGGACCCTGGACCCTCAGACTTAATGTGAGTCTGCAGGTTGAACCTGCGTCTCCTTGCTTATGATTCTGAACTTCTCTTCGACTAAAATTCTCTTCTAAATAACTTAACAGTTTCTCCTTGATTTACATATTTGTGTATCTATATATGATAATTCTTCTTTCAAAAAAGGCCTTGCCAGGTATTGATTGATTATGAATTCCTTTGATTGTGTTCACTTGATTGTTACTAGTTTCCCTAAATTGAACTTTCTTTACCCCTTTTCCTAACTTGATTCATTCAAGTAAAAGTCTGAATTTTAAATTTTTACTGTTTGATTCCCTTTCCTTTTTTACAAACCGTGTACTGTTAGTTGGTTGTCTTAAATAGCTTCTATGTACTTACCCTTTATTATACTACTAGGAAAATATTTTTAAAATCCCTTTCCATAATTGTTTTGCCCGTTTGAAAGTAGAATCCCTTAACTAAAGGGAGACTGATCACAAGAATATTTCCTTACCTTTTTTCTTGCATATTGTTTACACTATAATAAGGGCTCTACCCTTCTGCATTGAACACAAGGCTTTTAAGTTTTAAGCTTTGAAAAACTTTACAACTCTAGAACTTTGAATTTCCAATCACAATACCTTTTCAAACCCTCTACTCTCTGCTGAGACTTTTGTACTTCTTTACTTTGCATTTTGGCTTTTCAAGACTGCTGTTTTACTTACCTGTTTTCCCTGAAACTGGTATGTCTCCATTTGATTTCAGTTCCTTCACTACGTGTTTACTTTACAACTGTCTTATTCCTGTCTACTTTGTTGTTCATATCATGTATTAAACATGTTACTTTCTTTTGTGTTCATTGTTTATTAAGAATCCCCCATACCCCCATCCCCTATGTGTGTTGAGTTAAAGTTCATGACCTGGCAACATCCAAATTGCTGCCCGGGTCTGAACCTGACCTTCAATAGGTCCTGACTCCCAATTTAAGTTGACAGGCTGGTCAGGGGTGTGCTAGCATGCCAATTGCTGGGCATGACCACTAGTTTGTCATGGCCTTCCCTAATTCCCCTCTATTGCACTTACACTTACTCCTAGACTCTAAGTTCTGCCCCCCTCCTATAAGCCTTGCTTTGGGACCTTGAGTTCCCTCTGAACCTGGACATTTGAGGGCTGGCCCTTCCACACTGCACTATAATTCTGTAATATATTTGGGGTGTATGCATTGCCCGGAGCCCATTTGAGACTCTTGGGAACTTTGACACATCCCAAATAAGAGAAAGGCTTTGGGAATCTGATCTTTAGAAGTTAGTTTATTTCATGTGTCAGACTAGGAGTTTGAATTAGGCTCTCCTTGGTTGGAATGTTAATTTCTGTTGTAATTTACTTTTTTGCATTCATTCAAGTTGTAATAATTTGTAATAACTATGGGGTGTATAGTAAAAAAAATGGGGGAGGGTCTCTCGTGTTATGCATATGGGGTAGACAACATGTTTTTAGGCCTTTATTTTTTGCAATCACAACATTTCTCGCTTATGTTACTGCATATAAAGATCCTGCTTATAAGTCACTTCATTATTGCATATAGAAATCCTGCCTATAGGTTTTCATATAGCAATCCTGCCTATAGTTTATTTTCTTACTACATATAGAAATCCATGCCTATAAGTTTTTGGCACTTCTCCATATATACGTCTGTCATTAGGCAAATAATCATAAGTTTAATAATCATCAACCTCATTTTAGATATCATGCCTATAGGACTCCTACACTTATGTAATCGTCTTAAAACCAACACCGCTAAGAGATCATGCCTATAGGATGTAATCAATCGAATTAGTTTCGTCTATTTCATCTATGAGTTTTAAAATCAATAGTAAACTCGTTTAAAATCTGCAGAATTTTTGTTTATAGAACTAGTAGCCTCTCTTTAAAATCAGTATGCCTTCTGCATTGTTAGATATCATGATTACATGCCTCATCTAGGCAAACCTGTTGGTAATTACTCAACTATACCAGTCTTTAATAATTACAACCAGCAGGCAGGTCTAATTCGGACTTCTTATCTGAAAATATGTGATAAATCCGCCACCCTTCTTACGTTAAGTTTAATTAAAGACCTAACCAGTACTTGTAAGTCATGCTAAATAATTTGCTTCTTTGAATGAGGAGGCCTACTTGAGCCTTAACTGCTATGTGCCTCCCCTTTACTGCTTTATGTATTTTTTGTCTGTCGCATTAGATTTTTGTCCCTTTTTAAAATCCTGAAAATCCCCAACTCCCTTCCCTTTAGGATTAGTAGTCTCAATGCCTCCGGGACTGATATGATTGGGACAGGTACTAGCATGTAATAAGTAACGAAACCATTTCGCGTTTAATACCTTAACGGGGTGGGAAAGGGTAGATATGGATATGATGACCGGTGTGCTAATACCATGTGTAGCCCCTCTTTTGAGGAGTGATTACTGGGTATTGCATTGATGTGATCCATATTATTTATAAACCTAGGACCGCCTTCCCTTTATTTGTTTATTTTATCATTTTTTTCCAGAATTTTCAAGCTGTTTCCTCAAAAATTCGAGCCCCTTTTTGTTTCTTCAAGCTTTAACTTATCTGAATCCATAATGTGACAATCCCTCATATTTGAAACCCTTATTTGCTTATTTGTTACTTGTAAATGAAGTCACAATTGTAACATGGCCGGGAACCACACTAGTCGATCTTGGGGGGTGCCTAACACCTTCCCCCCGAGATAATTTCTAGCCCTTACCCAAACTCTGGCTCTTCAACTCAAACCCTTCTTAGTGTACTAATGCACTTAATTTTTAGGTGTTGACTCTTCAAATCAAAACCCCAATTCCCAAAAGGGAACGAGTTGTCCTTCAAAATGTGTAAACCCAATTTTGCCTTTAGGAAAAGGGGGCATCGACAACATGGCAACTCTACTAGGGAATTCTTTAGGCTTTTACCATTTCATGTTATTTGTGACTTTATTGCTTCTTCATTGCCTTTATTTAACGTCTTTATCTCTCTTCTACTTCGAAACTGTCTTGGCTCTTTGTTTCTTTTCTTTAATGCTTTCTTTTACCCCTTTCCTTTAATACTGTTGTAACTATGAGCAATTATTGTAATCATTACTTTATGAATGTGCAAATACATGACAACTTGTTTCATTCTTGTAATTGTATCTTCATCATCATATTCCACTTGTGCCGAACAAAATACCATTGCAATGCTTATAATGAGTGATTGCGCCCTTCCAATATTATCACCTCCTAAATTTGGCAAAGGCGTATTTGCGATAAAACTAGTCAATCAGTGGTGCAGTCGGCGGTTCCGTGCCTTTCCCTCTTGAGTTGTCCGCTCAAGGGTACCGGTTTAATACCTCATAGAAACCTTACTATATTTAAACTATGCATGCATCACTGTCAAGCTTAGCCGAGTCGGTTATGTTGTCCGCATAACGACTCTTTAAGATAGCCTTGTTCAAATTCCACCGCGTTTCCTTGAAACCCAAATGGACACCACCACGTTCTGTGCATTTATTTTGAGAACTAAATGCTTTAATGCTAATTCTTGGTTTAAATAGTTGAGTCTGGCAGGGGTAAGGGTCTAACACTTTGTTTTGCAGAAAATGAGGCACGAAGTCCCGAGATTCGGCATGGTAACCAACATCCAGCCAAGGTTGCTAAGCTGGTGGGAAGACCTTCACTCCAGTGATCAGACCCTCATCCGCAAATATTTGGGGAATTTGCCTTCTCTTTTGAAAATTCGACCCGACAACAAAATCATAGAGGCTGCAACTCTATTCTGGGATAGAGATAGGTCAGTGCTCCTCTTCGGGGACCTTGAAATGACACTATTACTGAAGGGAACCAAGGAGGATACTTGGCTAGAGCCTACTTGCTGCTCGGACTACATGAGCTGGTGAAGTTGTTCGACGGAGCTAAAGATGCCGAGTCAGGGGAAGGTCCCTCTGGGACCAAGTAGTTAGGAGTCTTTCCTTTGCTTTAATGTAATAAGGCCAATGGCCATTAGTGACATTCTGTTTTCCGCAATTTTAGTGTTGTTTTGGGATTTGTCTTATTTTTGTCAATAAAATGAGGCATTTAGCATTATAAGTTCTCCAAATCAACTTGTCGCTAGGCCTACCTCGGGCACAACAAGTCTCCCAAATTAGGACATGATTTATATTCTTGCACCATCTGTTTAAATACTGCAATGTTTTTCTCCTCATGATCCACATTAACTTGTTTCCTTTTTTTTTACTTTTTGTTTTATTCCCCTTCCCCAAAGGTTAGTTCGTGCACTCTGGCATCGTCATCTTACTCCACAAGATCCAAGGTCCCTCCACCTCCTCCTCCTCCAAGTCCTATCAGAAATAAGAACAAGGGAAAAGCGGAAGATTTGAGCAACATCGGGAAGGAGAACTAAGTTGAAAGGATAGAGGTTCCTTAGGGTATTCAGGTTTCCAAGGAAAGCGCCTCCCAGCTCGAACATGAGCTATTGAAATTTCAGGAAGAACTGGACCATGTTCGGAATTAGGAAAGCTTGTAATTTTCCTTCACTACCCCAGATGTCAACTTCCCCAAAACTCAAAATCACACACCTCCTCAAAACATCCCCAAATCACAAAACCAATCCACTCCCCATCATCACTGAAACACATTCCACACTTCAAGCAACACCCCACTGCTCATCCCGAACCACTAAATTCCACAAATGATCATCACCACAAAACCCCCATTTAGGTGGAAACCATACCACACCCCATTCAGCCCACCTCAAGCACACCCGAGTCTAATGACAAAGACACTTTTATCATGAATCTGGATATGGAACTCAAGAAGCTGACTAGCAGAGTTCAGGGGGTTGAAGAAAGTAAGGGGATTGAGGGACTGAATTACGAGGATCTCTGTATTCAACCAGATGTCGAACTGCCCGAGGGGTACAAACCTCCCATGTTTGAGATATTCAATGGCATCGGGGATCCCAGAGTTCTTTTAAGGACATATTGTGACAAACTGGTCGAAGTAGGAAAGGATGAACAGATTCGCATGAAACTCTTTATGAGAAGTCTGAAAGGGGACGCTCTATCTTGGTACATTAGCCAAGACCCGAAGAAGTGGTCGAATTTCGTAAATATGGCATCCGATTTCATGGACAGATTCAGATTCAACACGGAGAATCCACTAGATGTGTTCTATATCAAGAACTTAAAGAAGAAACCAACGCACACATTCCATGAGTATGCTACTCGTTGGAGGTCAGAAGCCTCTAAAGTCAGGCTGACTTTAGAAGAAGAACAAATGAAAATGTTTTTCGTTCAGGCTCAAGACCCACAGTATTATGAGAGGTTGATGTTGATCGAAGGACAGAAATTTTCCGACATCATCAAACTAGGGGAGAGGATCGAGGAAGGTATCAAAAGTGGTGTGGTCACTAACTTTGAAGCATTCCAGGCTACTAACAAGTCTCTATAGTCTGGTGGCACATCCAAGAAAAGGGATGTGGGTGTCGTGATGGTTGCACAGAGAACAAAATCCCCAATAAAATACCAAACCTACCCAATACCCCCTCATACATATCAACCTACCTCAAATTACCCAACACATTCGCCTTCTTACCAAGATCCATCACCGCCTTACCAAACATCTCCACCTCCCACATATCAGCCTGCTTCACCCAAATACTCCCAACCCGCACACGTCTACCAAGCCTAAAATACCCAAAAAGCTCACTATCAATTACCTCACCAAAATTTCCCTAGACCACGACCAAACTTCGATCGCAGACCTCCCAAGCAATACACTGCCGAACCAATTGACCAGCTATATGAAAGGCTTAAAGCTGCTTATTAAGTCACCCATGTCCCTGCCATAACACCAGAAAACCCTTCCCAATGGATCAAACCAAACCAAACCTGTGCATACCATTCTGACATGAAGCGGCATAGCATTGATGAGGGCCACTCCCTGAAGGATAAGATTCAGGATTTGATTGACAACAAGATCATTGTGGCAAAGGAACCTGCTCTGAATGTCCACAACAATCCTCTTCCTGACCACAAAGGCGGAGGCATTCACATGATTGAGATAGAAGATGATTGGTACCCCAAAGGATCAATTAGATTAATCGCTAAAGGTAACGAGCCAAAGAAAATGATGGTCACACTTAATTCGATTGTAGTCTAGATCCAGCCTTCTGAAGACATAGAAGTGAACATATGCATACCACTCGATCTTGAAACACCATCTTCTCCAAAGACACTAGGACCAATTGAGGTTGAGTTTGGTTCCCCAAAGGCACCTGCGCCATTTGAAGTTACTGTGTTACCTTCCAAAGCAAGGGTACCCATCCCAGTGGCAATGTTAGCTATAGCACCATTCCATACGAAGACCATCCCTTGGGATTACACAACCGAGGGCAGGAGAAAAGGAAAAGCCAAAATCAGAGAAACAGTTGCGGCGCAGGTTATGACAAAAACCGGCAGGGTTTATACTCCGAAACATTTAGCTGAAAGCAGGCCTCTGGACGGCCTATTGAAACTGGGCCCGATGATCTTTGGAAGAAGATACAAGCAAAAGAGTACTCAGTCATTGATCAACTAAATAAAATACCGGTACATCTCTATCCTAGCTCTGCTTCAAAGCTCGATGTACATAGGAATGCCTTGTTAAAGATACTGAGTGAGGCATATGTACCCAGCAACATAACTGGAGGAGAAATGGCAAACATGGTAGGGCAAGTATTGGAGAGTCAGAAGATCACTTTCCACGAAGATGAGCTGCCGCCGGAAGGGCTAAGCCACAATAAAGCATTGCACATCACTGTGCAGTGCGAGGATTATTTCATCACTTGGATTTTGATTGACGGAGGGTCCAACCTCAATATTTCTCTATTGGTAACTCTTAAAACCTTGGGGAAGAGCCTGCATGAGATCAAGGATGGAGCCATCAATGTCAAAGCTTTCGATGGTTCCCAAAGGTCTACTATTGGGGAAATCAGTTTGTGTCTACAAATGGGACTGACTTAGTTCGATGTTGACTTTCAAGTAATAGACGTCCAGCATCTTACAAGTTGCTTATGGGATGACCTTGGATTCATATCGCTGGGGCTGTAGCATCCACACTACATCAGGTAGTGAAGTTTTAGTGGAATCACCCAAAGGTTATCATTCACGACGACGGTAGCAATCCCATATACATTCGCCAAACCATCCCAGCAATCGGAGGAAGAAGAAAGATAGGTGGGGAAACCTACCACCACATCGAACGAGTCAACACCGTTGATAAGGACAAGTGGTGGGATAACAAAATTGAAAGTATACTGAATTGGTATGGATATGAAACTGGCAAGGGACTCGGCAAGAACCTCCAAGGAATCACCAAGCCTATCAAGCTGAAGAAACATGGTACAACTTTTGGTTTGGGATATGAATACACATGGGTGGAGTTCAACCACTGGTCGCCAACATGGCGCAGTCCCTACTACCCGCTGGACCATCTGATACCTCGCCTGGAGCAAATTTTCCAGCTAGCCGATGTCATATATGGGTCAGGAGAAGAGGAAGCACTAGCGGCAATGGGGAATTTTTTTTGGAAGATAACAATATGGACTTTTGTGTCATTTTCGAGGAGGAGGGGGAAGAAGGCCCTTCCATACAAGCCGTGTGTCGAGGAGCACGCCTCCACAATTGGTCCATCAGAACCACCAGGGCCCGGAAAGCTTCAAGGTAGCAAGTCTAAACAAAGCACTATGCATTGTGAGCACGTGATTTTTGCACTATATGAATTACTCCCATAACTCAAAATAAAATAATTTCTTTTAGTGTTTGTAATTTTGAGGATTTTTGTGGCATTTTATGTTAATTGTTTGCATTTTTGGTTTGTGCATTTTAATTGGTAAAAAATATAAAAATATATGTTTCATGTGCATTTAGGAGTTAGCTTTTGCATTTTAGAATTATTTAGTAATTAAGATGTTTCAGGAAAAGGAATCACAAAAATAGTCTAATTAGCACCTTTTAATGTTAACTTTGATTTTGAGTAGTTGTTATTTTAATTTGTTTTTTTATTACTTGTGATATTATCATTTAGGTTAATTAAGTTCTAGGAATTAATTTAGTCTTTACTTTAATTTTGAAAAAAAAAATATTAGAAAGAAACTAAAAAAAAGAGAAAAGAGAAGAATTGAAAAGATTTTGAAAAAAGATGAGAGTTGGGCCATTTTTATTTTTTTAATTCATTCAGCCTAGTGTAATATCCATCCAAACCCAGCCCAACTGCACCCCTATACCCGGTCCGTCTCTACACCCTAGAAACGACGTCGTTTTGTCATCCCACCATCTGAGCTATTGATTTTCTTTGATCTAACTGACCAGAATTGATTGTCCCTTAACTATTTAAGTGTTCAAAGACCGTCGTACCCCCCCCCCCAAAGCCCATCTTTCTCAACTCTCCATCTCTCAGAGACCCATTCGGAACCCTAGCCGCCATAAATTTCCACCACCTGAAAACATGGCGGCCCCACCCCATCTCATCCCCAAGTTAACCCCAAAGGTTCCACTCCATTTCCACATCCTAAATCCACATCCATTTTCCCTCGAATCCTCGCCAAACCTCTCAAATCTGGAATCGAAGAGAGGCAACCAAAACCCTAACTCACCCAAAAATCCCCAGAATCACACCTCTAAACCCCCGTCTCTCCCTCATTCCAAATCGCTAACCTATACCCTTCGAATCAGCATTAAGCCCGTCGAATGTTAAATTCGAGTTCAACTCAAAAATTCAAACTGATCTTCTGTCAGACCTGGTACATGCAATGCTTTCCTTTCAAATATTAAAGGCCCGACTCGACGAAGCTGATGTCGACTCAGTTGTTCTTGGCAAAGAACGACGGGTTCGACATAAGTTTGGTCAAGTTCTGTCTCCATCTGATGTCGAGCATAACTGGGTAAATTCCTCTTCCTCTCTTATGATTTCCTTTCCCTGGTTCACTTTCTTCCTCATCCCTTTTCTTTTTGATTGGTAAAAAATCTGTTGGTTATTCTGGTTTCGAACTCGTTCCCCATATTTTCTGGGGTTAGCTGAAAATATTTGATTTCTTTTTAAATTTAACTTTTTTGGTTTTAATATTCGTATAGCTAAATTGTTGTATCAATCATTAGTTAATCATCTAGTTGATAAATTTAGATCCCTGATTAGTTAGCTATTGTTATGAGATCAAAGTGGTTAATTTGTTCATTTTTTCTTTTAATCCAGCCTATTTTCAAAGAATTGGTTTTGGGCCTCTTTGTTGGGGAAATTCTAGGTTGGCTTTAGCCCAGGTCTTGGTCGAACTGGTTTACATGTTTTGATGCGGGCCATGTTGACCCAGGCTTGGATTGGTTTGGGTCTGAATTCAATTTGATTCAGGCCCTGAAGATTCTAGGCCCAGGACTTGAAATATACAGACCCATTTCAATTTGTTCTGTGAGGTTCAAGGGGTAAATTCAAGGCACTTGCGGGGTGTTTTGGGAAGTTTAGGTTAGGGAATCTCTAGAGTAATTGAAATAGAAAGCTTCTAGTAGGGGTGTCCAGCCAATTTCAGGTTTTTGGGTAGTTTAACTTGGAAAACAAGTCAAAATTTGAGTGATCTTTAAGCTAAAAGAAGAAATTAAAAAGGACTAGGAGTGCAAGAATAAAATTTTCTAATTTCCTTATTTGTTTGCCTATAAAGGCACTCTTTCTTGCCTGAGGAGGCGGAACCTAAGAGCTGAAAATCCAGCAAAATATAAAGGCTGAACATTCTGAAAATCTGAGATTTTGGACAGCAAAAAATCCACAAAAAGCAAGCGGCTGAGAGTTAAAGGAAAAAGCTACTATTACATTAATTTTTTTTTGTAGTTCTGATTCATCTTCAATTCCTGAAACTATTTTGATTGATCTAGGTGAGAAAATGGTTTAAACTTGTTCCTCAAAGCTTGGTGTTAGATTCAATTGGGTTTACTATTTGATTTGTTTAATTTTAAAGCATTTCAAATCATCTGTCTGGGTTCTGCTGGTGCTAAGTCCTAATACTGTTGTTGATACTTCATTTTTGCCTTTTATTTTCATTCTCGAGGTAAATATTTACATTCTATCTCATGTGAAGCTCAGATCTATGATGAATGAATATGAAATTTAAGTTCAAACATGTGCTTCATCCATTTTTTTAGCTTAATTGTATTACTTTTGTACTTATGGGTTTGATAACTTAGCCTATTATGAATGAATATGAAATTTAAGTTCAAACATGTGCTTCATCCATTTTTTTAGCTTAATTGTATTACTTTTGTACTTATGGGTTTGATAACTTAGCCTATTATGAATGAATATGAAATTTAAGTTCAAACATGTGCTTCATCCATTTTTTTAGCTTAATTGTATTACTTTTGTACTTATGGGTTTGATAACTTAGCCTATTATGAATGAATATGAAATTTAAGTTCAAACATGTGCTTCATCCATTTTTTTAGCTTAATTGTATTACTTTTGTACTTATGGGTTTGATAACTTAGCCTATTATGAATGAATATGAAATTTAAGTTCAAACATGTGCTTCATCCATTTTTTTAGCTTAATTGTATTACTTTTGTACTTATGGGTTTGATAACTTAGCCTATTATGAATGAATATGAAATTTAAGTTCAAACATGTGCTTCATCCATTTTTTTAGCTTAATTGTATTACTTTTGTACTTATGGGTTTGATAACTTAGCCTATTATGAATGAATATGAAATTTAAGTTCAAACATGTGCTTCATCCATTTTTTTAGCTTAATTGTATTACTTTTGTACTTATGGGTTTGATAACTTAGCCTATTATGAATGAATATGAAATTTAAGTTCAAACATGTGCTTCATCCATTTTTTTAGCTTAATTGTATTACTTTTGTACTTATGGGTTTGATAACTTAGCCTATTATGAATGAATATGAAATTTAAGTTCAAACATGTGCTTCATCCATTTTTTTAGCTTAATTGTATTACTTTTGTACTTATGGGTTTGATAACTTAGCCTATTATGAATGAATATGAAATTTAAGTTCAAACATGTGCTTCATCCATTTTTTTAGCTTAATTGTATTACTTTTGTACTTATGGGTTTGATAACTTAGCCTATTATGAATGAATATGAAATTTAAGTTCAAACATGTGCTTCATCCATTTTTTTAGCTTAATTGTATTACTTTTGTACTTATGGGTTTGATAACTTAGCCTATTATGAATGAATATGAAATTTAAGTTCAAACATGTGCTTCATCCATTTTTTTAGCTTAATTGTATTACTTTTGTACTTATGGGTTTGATAACTTAGCCTATTATGAATGAATATGAAATTTAAGTTCAAACATGTGCTTCATCCATTTTTTTAGCTTAATTGTATTACTTTTGTACTTATGGGTTTGATAACTTAGCCTATTATGAATGAATATGAAATTTAAGTTCAAACATGTGCTTCATCCATTTTTTTAGCTTAATTGTATTACTTTTGTACTTATGGGTTTGATAACTTAGCCTATTATGAATGAATATGAAATTTAAGTTCAAACATGTGCTTCATCCATTTTTTTAGCTTAATTGTATTACTTTTGTACTTATGGGTTTGATAACTTAGCCTATTATGAATGAATATGAAATTTAAGTTCAAACATGTGCTTCATCCATTTTTTTAGCTTAATTGTATTACTTTTGTACTTATGGGTTTGATAACTTAGCCTATTATATTACTGTATTTGAGTTTGGTCCGGGGCAGTTTGTTATAATTATAGCTTTCATTTAGCTCCATTTTCTTAGGTATAAGTTCAACATAGTTAAGTAGATGTTATACAAGTATATGTATCCATGTTTTACTTTTATTCTCTAAATAGTTAGCTAACTTGAGCCTTTATTCTGGTATGTCAATCAATGATGTATTATGAACATTTGAAGTTCATTTTGAAGGCTGCAATCAGAATTCTCATTTGTATCCGTTAATTTTAATCAGAACTAAGTTTTTTTCTCGCAAATTTAGATGACTACATCTGTTGGCATATTTAGTTATTTAATGGAACTATAAAAATGGCTGGTCAAGAGGCTTTTTAAGAACTTTGTGCGTTGATTTTTGTGCAGTAGTGCACATTGGGTGTTGTTAATTCTAAGAATTTAATGTAGTTTGAAAGATGGTTAAAGCATGAGATCTTATTTCGTGTGTTAAATGGAGATAAGTTTCTATTTTATTTATTCTGAAAGTCTGATAATTAGTTGGCATTAGAAATCATTGTGATACTCCCTTGCATATCAAGTTGTTAAATGTTGATGATCAGGTGTATTTGGCATAATCCTTTGGTTCGTATGACCATTTGTTTTCGTTTGGGTTTGATTCTGGTTTTCTACTTTCCGCTTGCATTTTGTAACGTTTGGGCCACCTATGGGCCTGAATGTCGAAGTTTTGTTGGACAAAAGGGAGTTGGCTGCCCTAGGCACTCTCGTGATTCTATGCCTCAAGGGGAATATTTTCAATAATTGTTGGTCCCCGTGCTAGACCCATGATTTGTTTTGCACAAATAACGTATCAAGACCCTCCTCTTTACTGGACCATTTAACGACACTCTAAGTTTGCGCTTTAGTTTAATAATAACTGTAATTTCTTTAAAAGCTTAATACAGTCAATATCCTTTAGATAATTGAGGTGTGCCATCCACATTTAACTCGCATATGGCCATCGTATTAATTTTTTGTGACTTAGATATAGAACCACAATTGTTCATAGCATACGTTAGGCGAGTTTAATATAGTATCGTGATCGTGGACACGTTTGCGCGACATGATTACGATCTCTAAAAATAAAATTAGAGTATGCGTTCGCGCAACTTCGGCCAAACTTTTCTTAATAATAATAAAGCTTTATTAGTTGTGGACACGTTCGCGTGACATGATTTTTGACGCGCCAAACAAATGTGTATACGTACGCATAACCGGTTTCAAGATAATTTTCTTAATTAAAAGCGGTGAAAGATGCAAAAGCACATAGGTTCCAAAAATAAGTAATTAAAATTTTAATAAGCCAAGTAGGATCAAAGCGACCGTGCTAGAACCACGGAACTCGGGAGTGCCTAACACCTTCTCCTTGGTTAACAGAGTTCCTTACCCGGATTTCTGGTTCGCAAACATAAACAAACTCAATCTTTCCTCGATTCGGGATTGGAACCGATGACTTGGGACACCACAAATCTCCCAAGTGACGACTCTAATTTTTAATAAAATAATCCCGTTTTGATTGTCCTTTAATTGGAAAAACTCCCTTTTATTATACCTTTCGGGGGGTAGTATTGAAAAAAGGAGGTGTGACAGCTCTGGCGACTCTGCTGGAGAAAAATGAACCCAGAATTTTTTGTTCAGGGTTCAAGAATTCGAGCTTGTTTTATGATTTTTACTTGGCTTATTTATTGTTGATATTATTGTACTTTTGTGGACCTTTGTGCTAAAATGCTATCTTTTTACCTCTTTAATATTGTTTAATTGTGTATAATTGCCTTCTTACGCCACCCTTTTGAGTCTTCTAGAAATGGTGCATACGTTCACGTAGCCCGCTTTTTCCGTAGAAATTATACCAAATAGAGCGAGGCCGGGCAAGCGACAAGGCCGGGTAGAATTTAGTGCTCCCGGTACGTCCTTGTCGCTCCCTCCTCAGCCCTAGTTGTCTGCTCGGGTATCCCAAGTCCAGACCAAAACCCCAGGATTTAAACCTAGAAAAACTCAGCCTCATGCCGGATCCCTAGTAAGAATGCTTATTTGAATCATTTGCATTTGACTTAGGGGACTCAACACAGGGGTTGGGTCCATCTAGGACAGGTGTACCCAAAAAATAAAAGACCATCCCGGTGCATCCTATGTGCTACATGTTGCGTTCATTCAAGGGTAAAAGGGTCATTTGGCGGAGCAATGATAGTTGAGGGCAATGGAATATGAAGAAAGAAAATGAAAAAGAGAAAGAGTGAGGTGTGAAGATAAAGCGAGTGGGGCCCAATTATGTTTTCTGTCACATTTTTGTTAAGGAAGAGAGAAAAAAAAGAAAAAATGAAAAATTCAAAAAAACAAAAAAAGGATTTTGCACTTTTTATCATTTTTCTAAAAATCAAAAACAAAAATCAAAAAAGAGAGGAAAAAAAATTCCAAAAAGATTTTGCATGTTTCATTATTTTTCAAGAAAAGCAAAAATATGTTTTCTCTAAGTTAGTTGCCCGTATCCAATCTGCCCGAACTACGCGAACCTGATTCTCGTCTCCCGGGGCGGGATATGTAGGCAACCCGCATAGGGTCTGGTCTTCATAGTAAATCTTAGGTTATTGGCTTTGCGGGGTCTTAGCCAAATTTTGCACTCCTAGCCACCTTTTGGCTAAATAAGTCATCTTGCAAAAATAGCCTCAATCATGTCTTGCATGTGTCAAATGTGGAATGTTATTGTCTCACATAGTGTTGGTTTAAGTTTTCTCATACAGGTGCGAATTTACTTACCAGAGTTTGAGCACGACAAATACCCCAAGATCACTGCATTGAGGAGTTGCTTAAAGAGATTTTCCTTTTGATGTTTTGAGTTTTTTTAATGTCGTATGTTACTTTCTATGTTTTGTACGGTGATGTCAAGTTTTTTTTATTGTACTTTTTATTTTATATTTGACAAGGTGTGGTGTAATTTAAAAATCCAAAAAAAAAGGGAGATGTTGCATTTTTTATTTCCGTTATAAGCTTTCTTTAGAATACTAGTTCTAGAAATGGAAAAAAAAAAAGTTTTAGGTTGTTTTTCCTTTAGGCAATTAATATATAGGACTTAAAATAAATTATTTTTATGTTAGGAAAAATATTCAAAAAAAAGAGAATTTTCTTTTAGTACTTCTTTAAACGCTTTATTTAAGGTAGTAATTCCAAAATCCAAAAAGATTTTCCTTTGAGATGTTTCTTTGGGAAATTAGTGAAAAATGAAAAAAAAAATCTATTAGAATTTAGGATATTGTACATACTTTATCTTTTGTTTATCATTAGAAATTCTTCTTTAGGCAACCAAAATTGAAATCTGAAAATATTTTTTATTGCTTGTTTTGAAATCTTGCGTCAGGATATCAATTAAAAAATCAAAACACTTTTCTGTGGTTTATTCTTTAGATTTTTCTTCCTAAAAAAAAGAAGAATCAAAAAATATTTTTCTCTTCTAGGATATTTTCCTTAATAAAGTATTTGTTTCAAAAGAAAAAAAAAGCCCGTTAAGCTTGAGTTTAGAATAGGTCATAGAACATTAAGTCTAGAAAATTAAAAAAAAAGGGATTCGCTTCTTTTATTTCTCTTTTCATATCAAAGTAGTCATTAAAGAAAACGAAAAAAATGTCAGTTTGTCTACTTTATTCCCTTTGTTCCAGAACTACGCAAAGATATGATTCATGCGGGGTCATGATACGTAGGCAACCAACATAGGGTTCGATCGAGTCATTTTTTTAAAGAAAAAACAGGGGGAAAAAAAGGAAAAAAAAAGGAAAAAGAGAGGTAGAATTGTGAGATGCGAGAAATGAGAAGGAAGAAAAAGAGCGATAATCGGAAAGAAAAAGGGGAAAGAAAATGAGCGAGCTAAGAAGTGTGAGGAAAGAAAAGAAAAGAGAGGTTGAAATGAACAAATTGGGATGATGCCAATTGACCTTTGTACCCTCGAAGTCATAACTGTGGCTAGGTGCATTGCGCATAAAGTGAGATTATCTTATGTTAAATGCCCTAACGCTAACATGATGTCTTCATTTTGTTGTGCTCATAGCAGAAGGGTGGTTGGTTTGTGGCTTTAAAGTGGTAACTCCTTTCTACAACATAAAGTCAAAAGGCAATGGCAAACAACAACAAAACTGGGTTGGTTGATACTGGTGCTCGAAAGCAGTTGGTTGAACACGACAATGGGTTGGTTGAAGAGGTAAAGATGTTAAGACATGGCTGACATGTATCAGGCTTGGATGACTGGGAAGGCACCACCCCCGCCATGACCTAGCTTCCTAGATGCAGTCTTTACCCAAACTCCGGACACAATGCTAGATGATCCTTCATACTCTCCAGATTCACCCGCTTGTCACAACTTTCCCAACTACCTCAGTATCTCTATCACTCGTCCTCCAACTATCTTTTCCTAAAAGTGCCCTCCTGTCACATCCACTACCCCCGACAATGAATACCCACTCAAGGCTCATGATGCCCGATATTACCCCTCAGAGGTTGCTCACAAGGTTCCCAACTCATACAAGCTGGGCCTGCAGGATGAGCCTCATGTTGAAAATGAAAAGTTCACAGGAAGGGAAGGGCGAGATGGGATGCCCAAAAAGATGAAAGGCATAGAACAATACCTAAAGAACATGCAAGGGATGGGAGACCAGGGTAACACGTCTTACAAAGAACTGTCTGTGTCCCCTGACGTTTGCCTGCCCGCGGGGTTCAAAGTCAAAAAATTTAACTTGTGTGATGAGTGTGGAGATTCGGTGGTCCACCCGAGGGTCTATTGCAGTTAAATGAGAAGTGTTGGAGAGAAATATGATTTGTTGATGGCGTATTTCAGTGAGAGCCTGACTGGGGCAGGTTTGGAATGGAATAATCATCAAGATATCGGTAAGTAGCCTACATTGAGCGACATGGCTCAAGATTTTGTGCGACATTTTCAGTACAATAAAGACATTGTCCCAAACCGTTCCTCCCTATCTCAAATGAAAAAGAAACCCAAGGAAAGTTTTGGGGAATTTCGGGTCAGATGAAACGAACAAGTTGCTCGGGATAGTCCTCCCATTAATAGAAAAGATATCGTTGAGCCCCGCCGACGAAAGGGTCCAGTGGTCGTTCTGGCCAAATGTCTTCATCCTCAACTCCAACACCAAACCTGTCCCCGAGCTCCACATAATCCACCTCAGCATTATCCTCCGAACAATGACCGATCATATGTCCAACCACTAGGTCACTCCATTCATCGGCGACAGGGTCCAGTGGTCGTTCTTGCTAAATGCTTTCAGCCTCAATACCGACCCCGTGAACATCCCCAAACTCTACATAATCCACCCCAGTATTATCTGCCAAACAACATCCGGCCATCTGTCCAACCACCGGGTCACTCCCTAGGGCGAGCACCAGTATCCCAAAATCCACGTGTGCCTTCAAAGCATTTTCAAGCATCCAACAATCCTAGAAAACTGAGGCACGGAAGGAAACAAAGGCAAAAAGATAATTTCACGCCCATTGGAGAATCCTACACAAGTTTGTTTGAAAATTTAAAGCATCCTCGCCTGATTGAGCCGCTCCTCGGCTATACTCCAGACTCAAATGCGAAAGGCTTTGATACTATTGTTCGATGCATGTACCACTCTAATGTCCATGGGCATAACATTGAAGACTGTCGCTCTTTGGAAAGGGAAATAGAAAGAATGACTCAAGAAGGGGTAGTTGTGGTCAATGATAGTGGCAGGGAGCATGCGAATCCTCTTGGGAACTTGTTGATTAAAGTTGATAATGTTCTTGGCAAATTGATGCAAAACTCAATGGCTAAGATGGCGTGCTTGGTAATTGGGAAGACGCTCCATTCTTGGTCAGCCGGAGTGGAGTTTTGGTGGTTTATTTTGTTGTCATTTCTGTTGTCCGGGTTATTTTAGGGTTGTAATCCGTATATTGTATTATGACTCAAACCCTTCTATCCCTTCATTTTGCCTTGTTTGTCTAGTCGTAGTAGCTCGTTTAATGTTGTCTAGGTTTGTTCCAGGGTTGTACCCCAGTTTGTTTTGCTTGTCTTGTTGTTTGAACCGTTTTACCGTCTGTCTAATGCAGTTTCCTGTTTTCTATTATTTCTAGTCATTTTCTTTGTTTAGGTCTCTCCTCTTTTTATAGTTTTTTTCATGATGGTTCTACTGACATGACATGCATCCGTAATTCTCAGCCTGAGCTCAAATGTTAGTTTAGTCATGAGGAATTGAAACAATTTGGAAGATGATAGGGACATTTGAGGAAAATAAGTACAGATTTGGACACTTTGAGATCAGGCGAAGCCCGAACCATGTGAAACTGGGGTAGATAGAACATAGAGAAACCCTATTGAAATGCATCATGCCACATCAGGCTGAAGCCGAAGGCAAGTTTGCCCAATTGTCTGGGGCCGTTCATGGTAAGGAAAGTGAGAATGTTGTCCAATGGTGCTTTGTATTCAACATATGTAGAAGGAGGATGTGTGGATATGGTTATCGAGTCCGGTACAATCACAAGGTGTTGCGATTGTTTTGTGTGGTTTGTTTAACTGTGTTATTTGTACTTGGTATGTTTTGAAGATTGGAATGACGAAGACATTTTGTTCTGCTATCTAAACACTTTATCCTTTGTTACCCCATTTGAGCTCTATTTATTTTCTTTCATACCCCTATTTTGGAATCAGTAACAAAATTAATAAACACAAGCGTGGAAAGTAAGTGAAGGAAAAAGAGAAAGAAAACAGTGAAAAGAGAGAGAAGAAAAAGGAAGAAAAGAAAAGAAAAAAAGAAAAAAAAACAACAACAAAAAGAAGAAAAAGGAAAATAAAGAAAAGGAAAAGAAAAATAGCAACAACAAAAGTAGTCTTGTGAGCACCTAATTTTTGACAATATTTAATTTTTTTTATCACTTCTTCGATGTAAATATTTTATGGGGTTTTAAGCTATAATTTTTTATTAGCTTTGTTACACTTTTTATTATAGGTTAAAAATACAAAATTTTAAAAGGTGAATTATTACTTTTAATATTGTTTTATTTTTATTTTAAAATAATAAAAAAATCCGAAAAATATTATTATTATTATTTTAATTTTCGGGAGTAATTTAAAAATTAAGAAAAAGGGAAGTTTTGAATGAAATAAATATATATAAAAGTAAAACTATCACGACTCAAATCTACTACGGGTCGTGATGGCACCGGACATCTCTGTCAGGCCAGCCAACCAACTCATCAATTAATTCATCTTTTAATACTTTTGAAAATCTTAGATTTTTCCTTCCAATTTTCATAAATGTAAGATCACTTCATGGATTCAAATTTAAAATAATAGTAATTAGTAAAAAGATTTACTGAAACCATCCCAGAAACCCGGTGTCACAAGTGCATGAGCAACTACTGATAAAGACATAAAATACAACACAACCTCCACCCGGAATACAATGGACAGAAAAGAAATACAGTTACTAGAAAAGGACGTTAAAGAGCTACGGGCCACCTTGAATACTGCAACTCACCTAGTCCCCGAATCGTTCGTGCTGCTGCGCCCAGCAGGCCGCTAAAGTATCATGTACATGTGCAACAAAAATGCACAGAAGCTTAGTATGAGTACGTAATCAACGTATACTCAGTGAGTGTCCCGCCTAATCCTGAAGGGGTAGAGACGAGATGGTCAACTTTGATACACTCTAACGGTCCAATGATCATTTATCCTCAATACACATATTAAACCGTAGATTTATTCTTTATAGACATGATTCTAATCCAAATAGAGGAAACAGATAAACACGTAGTTCTTTCATAGGAAAATTTCCCGAATTTATCTTTAAAACATAATCCAAATATATTTAAGCCACAAAAAGGCAATAATAACTTAATTAAGTTCGGGCAGCAACATAGGCATGCGCAAATCATACCGAGGCGACGGCCCGATCCAACAGAAATAAATGTGCACTTACCGAGGGTCGACGGCGCGCCTATAAATGCATCTATTAATCTGCCGAGGCGTTCGGCCCGTTCCAAAATAAACACACACAGACAGATAA
>MU766698.1:52893-66542 GCA_026770625.1 Nicotiana glauca
TATTAATCTGCCGAGGCGTTCGGCCCGTTCTAAAATAAACACACACAGACAGATAATCAGTCAGGAAGTCAACGTGGAGCAATTATCCAGGAATGGTCAATTCTCTTTATTAATTTGAGAAAACGAAGCTTAAGTCTTTTAGAAATCCAATTATTAATTTAATGTGATTTAAGCAATCTAAGCCATCAATGATTTCACAATTATTCCACATATAACATGCTTTTGGGTCCTAAACTACCCAGACAATAGCATATAGTAGCTACATACGGACTCTCGTCACCTCGTGCGCACACAGCCCCCACAACTTGGAGCACCTAATCAATTAAACTCACATATGGGGTAATTTTCCCCCTCACAGAATTAGAAAGGAGACTCACCTCGCTCCGAAGACTCGCAATCGGCATTCTACATCCTTCCGAAGGCTTGAACCAACGCACAACACACCGAAACTAGCCAATGATCATACAAATCCATTAATATATGCTCAACTATACCTTACAACTCAATTTATAACAATTCCTAACCCCGAATGAAAAGTTAACCTAAATGCCCTCGGGCCCGCGTGCCCGAAATCCGAATTTTCTCGAAGATAATGATTACCCATAACCTTGGGAACTCAAATATATAATTTTCTTCTAATTCCATGCTCAAAATCGTGTCTAAAATCTAAGATTTATAATTTTCTAGGTTTTCAACCAAAACCCCAATATCTACTCTAATTTCTATGCTTAAATCCATATGTACTTGATATATTTAACTCAAAAGTGATTGGGATAACTTACCTTAACATAGTGACGAAATCCCTCTTTGAAGCTCTCCGAAAATCGCCCCCATGACATGAAAAATGTGAGAAATGAACTCAAAATCCGACTTAAAACAACCTTACTGCCCCAGCTATTTTCGCTTCTGCGAAAATATATTCGCTTCCGCGCTTTCGCTTTTGCGGACAAATCTTCTCTCCTGTGATCCCCAAGATCCAGCTAATTTCCGTTTTAGCAGAACTCAAACCGCATCAGCGGTCCTGCTTAAGCAGTCCAAAAACCGCTTTTGCGGTTCCTCCCCAAGCCAGCCTTTCCGCTTCTGCGACCTCTCTTTCGCAGATGCAGTCCCGCTTCTGCGGAGCCTTGACCGCATCTGCGGTCCCCCAAGCCTTAGTCCAAAACCGCTTCTGCAGCCACTAGTTCGCTTCTGCGGTTTCGCTTCTGTGGTCACCCAACTGCAGAAGCGAAAATTCCAGCAAACAGATGCTTCAGCACTTCTTCAAAGTCAATTTTTGATCCGCTAACCACCCGGAATTCACCCGGGCCCCCCCGAGGCCTCAACCAAACATACCAACCAATCCCAAAACACCTTACGGACTTGCTCGAGGCTTCAAATCATATCAAACAATACTAAATTCATGAATTACACCCCAATTCAAGCTTTATGAACTTTGAACTTTCCAACTCCTATTTCCGATGTTTAAACCTATCAAAACACGTCCGAATGACCCCAAATTTTGTACGCAATTCATATGTGACATTACGGACCTACTCCAACTCTCGAAATTTGATTCCGACCCTGATATCAAAAAGTCAACCCCCGGTCAAACTCTCCAAAAACCTTCAACTTTCTATCTTTAGCCAAATGGCTTCAAAACGGTCTAAGGACCTCTGAATTCACTTCCGATCGCGCTCCCAACCCCAGAATCACCATACGGAGCTATTCCCAGTCTCGGAATCCGAAATGGACATCGATAACATTGAAACGTACTTCAAGCCAAACTTATGAAATTTCTTCTAAAATGCTAACTTCCACAATAGACGCCAAAATGCTCCCGGGTTATCCAAAACCTGCACCGGGCATATGCCCAAGACCGAAATCATCATACGAACCTGCTGGAACCTTCAGATCCCGATTCCGAGGTCGTTTACTCAAAATTCCAATCCTAGTTCATTCTTTCAACTTTGGCTTCCGAAATGAGAATTCTCTTCTCAATTCAACTCCAAACTTTCCGAAACCAAATTCCGACCACGCGTACAAGTCATAATACCTGAAATGAAGTTGTTCATGGCCTCCGATTGCTGAACGGAGCGATAGTAATCAAAACGACCGGTCGGGTCATTACATTCTCTCCCACTTAAACATACGTTCGTCCTCGAACGTGCTGAGAACTGTACTAAAGTAGTCTGAAATCAGTGTTTAGCACCTCATGCACCTTCCCGTGCTACCAAAACTTAGCTGAGCACATAAGCTCGATAAATTCTGAAAATGTTCCCTTTTTATTCAAGCAAATAAGCCTTAGAGCCCGATTCCAACATCCGGAATCCTATGCTAGGCCTGTTTCCCATATATGATCACCATGTCAATCACTACACACTGTACTCAAACACGATTGCATAACTTTGTTGAATTCACACTTTGCATTACCCACTCGTAGGGCCACAAAAACCTTTCTTTGATCAACTTAGCCAAATTTCTAATAGTCTGATGCTCCCATTGCACCCCATGACATATACAGGTCTTACTCTAACCTTTACCATACCGCCACGACGGAGAAGATGTACAAACATTCACAATAAATTGCCGAGTTAACAAAACATTAGGTTTACGCTCCTGACAAGGTCTTCACCTCATTCTGAACCCAATAATGGTCTTATTTTCATAACATACCTCATATAACTGGATTGCACAGAATCGTAGATCAAGGGATCTCGTCCCATCCGATACAACTGCTCAAGCACTAAGCCACCCTAGAAACTATTAAAATCTCATATGATGCTACCATGCGCCAATACGCCACCAATTCGAATGCAATGCTAAAGGAAAACGAACTCTGGGAGGAATTACCAATCCCTCGCACTAATACGGACTTTCCTCAGAAGATAGGAAACGAAACACACGAAGGAATAACGTATAGACAACTAGACTCGACATCACACTGTTGCAGCGTGAAACCCAATCCAAATAACATACCCATGGCGGCGTGCCACCCGATCCACATATAGATCTCACATAAAGAGATTGCACTTCGAGCTAAATCTGCTCATTACAATAAAAATATTGAATTTTGATCGTAAACACGCTAAGTGCATAATACCATCCCTGAGGAAACACATAGCGCTATAGGCTACAAAACTCAAGCACAACTAAGGTGCGATATACAATCTGAATCTCAAGAGCCATTCCGCTCACATAACATCATCGCCACGCAAAATCTTAACACATAAAAATTTACCAAGCCGTCTCACAACTCATACGGCGCAATACACCATTACCTGGGATAGCTGATGACAAAAATAACACCCTGATTGTTCCTCCATAAGGAACGCCCGCTGAAACGAACACGACTGGCCTGATATAAAGTCCTATTCACATATACAAATCCATCCATTGATCTCACGCTGGTTTCTGATTGCACCAACTTGGTTAATAACCTTTCAAAGGTCCATAGTAACCCACTCTTCCTCATAGCATATAAGAACAACCATCATAACCGGAGAAACCTCCTCGGTTCATATCCCAATAAACAAAGTGCCCTTCAGGCATAATTTCTCAAATTAATGATGCTACCACCATCCCCTTACTGGTTTCAAATCTCTAGCCAATCAAGTGACTACATGCCACACTTATATAATCTTCCTGTGGGACACGCCCCTACAATCTTCTGAGATAAGTAACGGGTCTGTTCATTCCAACCATCGGTCGTACTAACGCTGAAAAGCGATAAAGAATCCTTAACCAGGATAGCCTTTTTCACAAAACATCGGCCTCAGGTGACGCTGAAGCCAACACCAATTTACTCTAATCATTTAGCCTTTTCCTTGCTCATCCGAGCCCATGACATCCTTGCCAACACCGAACTATAACCTTGGTACCCACTTCGTATTTCCATGCTACTCACTGCACCCAACGTGCAAACATACAATAGAACACGATTTTTCGTTATAATTCCAAAATCATTAATATTTTAACACTTCACCACATAAGAACCTTTCACTCAACTCACTTCAAAGAATCATAGCAATACACATGTAAATCCCCAAAACTGTGGAATATGCAAATCTACAAGTAGTGGTCCAAGCCATAATACTCCTTTCAGGAATCTGTTTCCACATAACAAGCCATGACAATAGGAGGCTTCCGAACAACATCAATTGCGGTGGCTGGCAAGCCTGATACATACCATTACAAATCATGCACACAACTTGATCACGCTGAATGAACTGATCACAAATCCCATCATGCCCAAATTCAACTGTGGCTAATCAATCCCTTTCCTTCCAATTTATCCTTGCTTGCCTTAGAAATAATACTAACTCCATCCCACATATCATACTCCATCTACACTCATCCCGAGTGACCTTGAATCATGAGACCATGTTGTCTCAACCCCCACGAACCATTTCGTACTTCCCAATTGCTACATCACAAGCCAACCATCACGAAACATTCTGTGCCACTTCTCAAAGCTGCTTTCTAAGCTTGATCCTTAATTATGCCTATAAACTCGACATCGTTAGGCAGCACACTTTACCTCTTGAATTCACTAGGACCGTTACGGAGAGCCACCCGCTCTGACTTGGTCCCGAATGAAATCAGCTATATAGATCTCATAACACAAGAGTACCCTCTCGACGAGGCACCTAGCAGAATTACTCCCTTTAAAACCCGCTTCTATACAAGGCACCAATCCCGAATCCTTTCCCAAGTTCTAAAATGAGGCCATAAGGCCAACCATAGCACATCTTTACTACTTATGGTAGTTTTCCGTAGCTGAGACAACCCCTCAGTACGCTATTAACCAGGAACTTTGCAAATAGCTAACCATGAAGCCTAAATCATAAGCGGTGGGACTCTCCCACTTAGCTTGAAGCCCTTATTACCATACTCTGGGTCCACCATTATCATTAATCTCTTGTTGACAAAACCTTGCGCAATCATCCGCCGCACATTCTCGAAATTCTCATGTAAACCCCCATCTTTCGTATTCTGAATCATCATCCACCTTCGCACCAACAAATTACTGGCATTCTCGATATCTTACCGTAGAAACTCAATTTGATACTCTGAATCATTAATACCATTTACACAACAATTTCATTTGCTGCATATTTAGGGGAAGTCTTCACAGAAGCCTCACCAACCACGCGACTGCTAACTTGCTCACCGGAATACCCCACCTGTCGAAACCACTCCTAGCTGCACGAGTCCATTCACCCCTCGTGGACATCAACCAAATGTGCGGCAGCATCCTTTCACTTAAAAATCATGCTACCTCTTCATTTCTGTCATATCCAATCTCCTGCCGCACAACAACACCATGCTTCGAATTAGTCTACCGACTTCCATTGGCCGTCGTTAAAATCCCAGATTCTTCAAAATTAGATCTGAAAGCGCCAATAACCAAGCACCGATATTCCCAAGTTGTTCCAGACTCCCTTAAGGTGCATAGTTTTCTCATTACCAGGCCCCTACGCAACTCCTCTGCTCTCTTACTTTGGGAAAACTCACTTCTTCAATCAACTGCTCAGCTTGTGCTTCCTCAGCCTGACCTTTTAGAAGTTTAAAACTCCGCCTGAACTTCCCATATGTCTTTCTCACATTTCATTGCTCAGTCGTTATATTAATAAAATTTATCTTCATAGTACTTGAATTTCCATAATTTGCCACTGACTTCAAACTCTTCCGAAGGTTATCATTCTCGAGCCGCACCATTTGGAATACTGATTCAACCCAAAACCAGCGCACCCTGCGATATCTGATAGTTGCATCTCCGGTACTATTTCACATTATCATGCCCCAAGAGCGAATCATAGAAGATTATAACACCGATAAAATTAATATGTCCAATTAGGACAGCAACACCTCAATAGAGAAGAGGTCTCCTTCACGCTTACAATTGCCACACCTCATTACTTTCACTGGTCCACATCTGACCATCTTTGATTGATTGGCCCTCCCCTGCCGGGAATAAAATACTGAATCCCTTGATTACACATTGAGTAAGCCTCCCTTCAATTCATTCACTGCCCCGACATGTGGGCAAACACCCTACCATCACAACAACACTGCGGAAAATCGCTCAAAAGCATCATGGCAACCTGTGCCTATCCTCAAGGCTCTCAGAAGTTCTGTTACGGAGCTAAAACAATAGAATATCCCTCTGTAATGTGACTATAATAGTCCAATTAACTATACCAGGTAAATCATCTCGCACCACGCTTATAGTGCCATCACATTCCTTCAAATTTTGATTTATAACAAGCGCTCGCATCGCGTAAGATTGAGTGGAAGGAATCAAAGGCATAAGCCTCAAAAGAATCGAACCGCACGATAAGGAAATCAAGAAGGGAAGTACTCCTAACAGTCCTGCAGCCTCCCGAGGATAAGTACAGACGTCTTCGTACCGATCCGCGAGACTCTACTAGACTTGCTCATGACTCATGAGACCAACGGGAACCTAGAGTCTGATACCATGTTGTCACGACCCAAATCCACTACGGGTCGTGATGGCACTGGACACCTCTGTCAGGCCAGCAAACTAACTCATTAATTAATTCCTCTTTTAATACTTTTGAAAATCTTAGGTTTTTCCTTCCAATTTTCATAAATGTAAGATCACTTCATGAATTCAAATTTAAAATAATAGTAATTAGTACAAAGATTTACTGAAACCATCCCAGAAACCCGGTATCACAAGTGCATGAGCAACTACTGATAAAGACATAAAATACAACACAACCTCCGCCCGGAATACAATGGACAGAAAAGAAATACAGTTACTAGAAAAGGACTTTAAAGAGCTACGGGCCGCCTTGAATACTGCAACTCACCTAGTCCCCGAACCGTCTGTTCTGCTGTGCCCAGTAGGCCGCTAAAGTATCATGTACCTGTGCAACAAAAATAAATAGAAGTGTAGTATGAGTACGTAATCAACGTGTACTCAGTGAGTGTCCTGCCTAATCCCGAAGGGGTAGAGACGAGATGGTCAACTTTGACACACTCTAACGGTCCAACGATCATTTATCCTCAATAAACATATTGAACCGTGGATTTATTCTTTATGGACATGATTCTAATCCAAATAGAGGAAATGAATAAACACATATTTCTTTCATAGGAAAATTTCTTGAATTTCTCTTTAAAACATAATCCAAATATATTTAAGCCACAAAAAGGCAATAATAACTTAATTAAGTTCGGGCAGCAACACAGGCATGCACAAATCATACCGAGGCGACGGCCCGATCCAACAGAAATAAATGTGCACTTGCCGAGGGTCGATGGCGCGCCTATAAATGCATCTATTAATCTGCCGAGGGGTTCGGCCCGTTCCAAAATAAACACACACAGACAGATAATTAGTCAGGAAGTCAACGTGGAGCAATTATCCAGGAATGGTCAATTCCCTTTATTAATTTGATAAAACAAAGCTTAAAACTTTTAGAAATCCAATTATTAATTTAATGTGATTTATGCAATCTAAGACATCCATGATTTCACAATTATTCCACATATAACATGATTTTAGGTCATAAACTACCCGGACAATAGCATATAGTAGCTACGCACAGACTCTCGTCACTCGTGCGCACGTAGCCCCCACAACTAGGAGCACATAATCAATTAAACTCACCTATGGGGTAATTTTCCCCCTCACATAATTAGAAAGGAGACTCACCTTGCTCCGAAGACTCGCAACCGACATTCTACATCCTTCCGAAGGCTTGAACCAATGCATAACGCACCAAAACTAGCCAATGATCATACAAATCCATTAATATTTTCTCAACTATACCTTACAACTCAATTGATAACAATTCCTAACCCCGAACGAAAAGTAGACCAAAATGCCCTCGGACCCACGTGCCCGAAATCCGAAATTTCTCGAAGATAAAGATTACCCATAACCTTGGGAACTCAAATATATAATTTTCTCCTAATTCTATGCTCAAAATCCTGGCTAAAATCTAAGATTTATAATTTTCTAGGTTTTCAACCAAAACCCCAATATTTGCTCTAATTTCTATGCTTAAATACATATGTACTTGATATATTTAACTCAAAAGTGATTGGGATAACTTACCTTAATATAGATGGCGAAATCCCTCTTTGAAGCTCTCCAAAAATAGCCCCCAAGCCATGAAAAATGGGAGAAATGAACTCAAAATTCGACTTAAAACAACCTCACTACCCCAACTATTTTCACTTCTGCGAAAATATATTCGCTTTCGCTCTTCCGCTTTTGCAGACAAATCTTCGCTCCTGCGATCCCCAAGCTTCAGCCAATTTCCACTTTAGCGGAACACAAACTGCATCAGCGGTCCCGCTTAAGCGGTCCAAAAATCGCTTCTGCGGTTCCTCCCCAAGCCAGCCTTTCCGCTTCTGCAACCTCTCTTTCGCAGATGTGGTCCCGCTTCTGCAGAGTCTTGACCGCATCTGCGGTCCCCTAAGCCTTAGTCCAAAACTGCTTCTGCGGCCACTAGTTCGCTTCTGCGGTTCAGCTTCTGCGGTCACCCAACCGCAGAAGCGAAAATACCAGCAACCAGATGCTTCAGCACTTTTCAAAGTCAATTTTTGATCCACTAACCACCCGAAATTCACCCGGGCCCCCCGAGGCCTTAACCAAACATACCAAACAATCCCAAAACACTTTACGGACTTGCTCGAGGCTTCAAATCATATCAAACAATGCTAAATTCATGAATTACACCCCAATTCAAGCTTTATGAACTTTGAACTTTCCAACTTCTATTTCCGATGTTTAAACCTATCAAAACACGTCCGATTGACCCCAAATTTTTCAGGGCAAATCATATTTGACATTACGGACCTACTCCAACTTTCGGAATTTGATTCCGACCCCGATATCAAAAAGTCAACCCCCGGTCAAACTCTCCAAAAACCTTCAACTTTCTATCTTTAGCCAAATGGCTTCAAAACGGTCTACGGACCTCTGAATTCACTTCCGATCGCCCTCCCAACCCCAGAATCACCATACAGAGCTATTCCCAATCTCGGAATCCCAAACGGACATCGATAACACTGAAATGCACTTCAAGCCAAACTCATGAAATTTCTTCTAAAATGCTAACTTCCACAATAGACGCCAAAACGCTCCCGGGTTATCCAAAACCTGCACCGGGCATACGCCCAAGTCCGAAATTATCATACGAACCTGCTGAAACCTTTAGATCCCGATTCCGAGGTCGTTTACTTAAAATTCCAATCCTAGTTCATTCTTTCAACTTAGGCTTCCGAAATGAGAATTCTTTTCCCAATTCAACTCCGAACTTCCCGAAACTAAATTCCGACCACGCGTACAAGTCATAATACCTGAAATGAAGTTGTTCATGGTCTCCGAATGCTGAACGGAGCGCTAGTACTCAAAACGACCGGTCGGATCGTTACAAAAACTAGGTGGAATTCTCCTTTAAAAAGTAAAAGAAAGTAGAAAATTAAAAAATAAAATAAAGTTTTGTGAAAATTTAAAAAAAATAAAAAGTAAAAGAATGTTGGAATTAAAAAATAAATATAAAGGTATCTGAAAATTAAAAATTTTTAAAGTAAAAGAAAGTAGCATTTTTAAAAGAAAAGCAAAAGAAAGTGGATTATTTTTTTAAGAAAAATTAAAAAAGTGGAATTCTCTTTCAAAAAGTAAAAAAGTGGGATTTTAAATAAGATAAAAGTAATTAAAGTTGGAATTTAAAAAATAAAAGTAAAGAAAGGTGGGATTTTTTTTTTATAAAAAAATAAAAGCAATTTGTAAGTGGGATTTCTTTTAATTAAAAATAATAAAGTAATAAAATATTTTTAAAAAACATTCTGAAAAAAGTTTTAAAAATTTTGTTGTAAAGAGACGAGAAAATTTGAGAGGAAAAAGGAAGAAGAAGAAAAAGGAAAGAGGGAGAAGAGAGAAATTTGGGTTGAAAATTTTCATTAAATTTTTCTTTCAACATTTCGGGCCTTGAATCTTGGGTTTGAAGAAGAGTTGATAGAGATTTTGTTGTTGCTGCTCTATTGATTCTACTGTCACACCTCATTTTTTACACACCACCCCGAAGCATAGTGTATAAGGGAGTTTTTTCAATTAAAGTGACGTTATTCGGAATGAGATTATTTATTTATTCAGAGTCGCCAATTGGAATAGGTTTGGCTTTTGGTGTCCCAAGTCACCGGTTTATCTTGAAACCCAAATCGAGGAAAATTTTTGAATTTCCAAATGAAATCTGCGAACCAGAAATTCTGACTAAGGAATTTTGTTGACCCGGGGAAAGGTGTTAGGCACCCCCGGATCCCGTGGTTCTAGCACGATCTCTTAAACTCTCATAAATGGCCTAATATCTGATTTTAAAACATGTTCATCCTATAGTGCGATTTTAAAAATATTTACCACTTTTAATTAATTTTTAAGGAAGGTTGAATGTCGTTTAAAACGTGTTTTTGGATCACGTCACATGAAATGCACCCGGATCCGCGACACATTTTATTCAACGTTTTGGAATTTGGATTTGGGTCACATGAAATGCACACCCGAGTTTAGGAAGGTAAAATTATTAAATAACACGCCTAAAGCAACTAACGTGTTATTAACTTTGCGGGCGGCCATAAAAATTCGCTAAACGGGACGATCCGATTTCTAAGTATTTTAATATGAGTATTAGAGAGGGCCGCGCAATTTATGAATTTTATTTGGCGTGGCGCACCTTATTTTTATTTTAAGGCCAACCTAAAGGGAACTATAATTTTCTATTAAGTATTGTCTCTAAAAGGGGCCCTAATTAATTAGCATTATTAATTACTATTATTAAAAGCATTCAAGGAATTTGGGACTCAAGTTCAAGTCCACACTTAAACAAAAGGAAAGCCTCTTAATTCAAATGTGTTACTTAACTTGGAAGGCCCAAAATTGCACTATAGAATTTAACCAATAATTTAAAATAAAATTTCAAATTCTTTAGCAGATTGGGCCTAAAAACTGGCCCGGGTATGAGGCAATTCGGTCATATAGCTGGACAGACCATCTCAATGAAATATTCTAACTTTGGGCTCTAAATGAGTCCAATTCAAATTGAGGAAATATGTTCAGGGATATGAACCCGACTACTCTTCAGCTGGGCCTATGTTGAGCCCATTTTTATAGTCCAAATAACATGAACCAAAGATAAATGAAATTTAACATAGAAATAAAAATCGAGGGCCTGATGATCTTATTTCAAACAGAATCTGATATCAATTAATGGTGATCTAACTTCTAAACTCATTCACATTTTTAAACATTAAACAGGGATTAACATATTTACTGGAATAACAACGAACACAATGATGCTCATTTTACGACCTAGCACCTGAATCATACGGAATTCCAGCTAATTTTTTAAAACCTACTAATAAAAATTGAATAGTGAGCACCCTAGGCAAACATGCACGAAGGCAAATAGTGCTGAGCATTTGAATTACTAAACAAAACAAATCAAATCCTGCTAAAGTTCATAGTCTATATTAATTCAATAAGACCTATCTACTCAAATGAGATTCAATTACACTAACTAATACAATTGCATATCCTACTAGTATAATTTCTAGAACAAAAGGAAAGACAGTCCAGTTATTACAACCATCACAATCCAAATCATTTAAACTTCAAGTATTACTCTTGTATAGAATAACAACCAAACTAATATGCCTACATGTAAACTAAACATAAAATAATGTGAAGAGTATGTCATTTCTTCAACGATTCAAGTACATAGCTGGTTCAACTCTTCATACATCAATTGAGGCTGGAAAATACCTGGAAATTAGAACAAAAGGAGGAGAAATAGAAGTCTGCTAAAGCAGCAATTCAATAGAGGTAAAACTGCAGCCAGCAATAGTAATTTCCAGTCCAAAACCCAGGAAAACAGGACAGATTGCAGTATGTTACCAAAATGATTTTCAATTAACCAAAACTAAGTTCAATTTTGACAAAAACCTAACTGATGAACCAGTGTAACTGACTAAAACAGATATGGAGCCATTTTTTTGAATTTTTCAGTAGTTTTCAGGAGTTTTTGATCTCAGAATGTGAATTTTGAAATTTGTAGAATTTTGGAGCTCTAGACTACTGAAACTAGTTTTGAATTTCAGATTTCAGAGTTTTTCTAGCTTCAAAACTTCTGGAAACTTATGGGGATTTTTTCAGATTTTAAAAACCTGTTAAATAAGGCAATGGGCATGTCTTTTTATAGGCAAAACTTAGGGCAGTCTTCAGATTTTCATTTACACCTAAGTCCCTCTTTTATTTTTAAATTTTTAGCTAATTAGTCTCTTACTTATTGGCTTGTTGCCCAAGTTACACTACTAAGTTCCGGAATTTCTAATTGGAACCCCATCTAGAAGGTTCTAAGGGTTTTCAATTTCAGTTATTTGCAGGATTCCCTATTTTAAATTACTCCAATTACCCCTGAACTAAGCCTGAAATTACTACCTATGTTTACTAACCCCCAGCCCTGTTTACTTGACCATGGTTAATCAATCACAGGGGCTGGAAAGGTTCAGCTATAACCACACAATCTAATTACAAAAGAAAAACTAACAATTGAACTAATCAACCTAATTAATCGAAACTGGACTTTAACTTTAATGAACACTAATATCCTAAGGTTAAAAAATATTAAATTAACAATTAACTAACAAGTAACAAAAAAATTGAAACTAGAGTAGAATTCATGTCATATGATCAAGAACAAAAAATCATGCATCGAAGTCAAATACATAAAAATATGAATCAAACTGAATCAAAATTAATTCTAAGAAATCTGAAAAGATAAACAGAAAAAATCAAATTTAACTAAACTAATCAATAAAAAGTGAAAATTAAAGAACTAAACACTGAATTAATAAGACTCACTGAAAATTGAACCAGAACAAAATATTTCTAAAGAACTAGGGAACACAGAAACTAAACTAAAATTAAAAAATAATACAAAAATAGAATCAGCAAATGAAATAAAAATACAATCAAATAAGAAGGAAACACATACTGATTTAGCCCTAGCTTGGACTGACCTCGAATCTAATCCCAAATAATGTTACGTGCTTGTTCTTGACAAGAACAATCACATAACCTTATTTGGAACCCAATTCGAACACTGGCAATTCTTGAAAAATTTGACCAGTTCATATCATAACCCTAGATCTAAAATTCGTACAATTATGGCTACATTTTGGGGAAATTGGTTTGGGGTTTGGGAAAAAAAGGTCGAGAAGGTTGTGGGGTGTTATTTATGTAAGGTTTGAGGATGAGCCCACCACTGGAGAACAAAGGCGGCAGCTAGGGTTTGTAGATTCAAACGAAGATTCGAAGGGTTTTGAGGAAAACCAAGCATGGAATGGTAATGAGGAGAAGGAGGGGAAGCTATGATGTTAGTTTGGTAACGTTTGGAGGTGGTGCCACCGTGGGCGGCGGAGGTGGCACCCACATATTCGGATATTCGACCAATTTGGCTATGTTTTGGAGGAAACTAGGTTTAGATCTGGAATTGGGAGGATGAGGAGGTGTTATGGTGTAAATTTGGAGTTTTTTGGTGACTGGCCGCCGCTGTGAGGCGATTTCCGGCGGTGGTCTAAGGCGGTAGATGGTGGAGGTGTCTCTAATGGAATGAGGTGGGGGAGACAAGCTTGGG
>MU766698.1:67330-99044 GCA_026770625.1 Nicotiana glauca
TCAGACACTCTTATACCAATTGTGCCCTACTTCCCAGCCATTAGATCGAGTTACCTCGACGGTTGTGATCTTCCCTTAGCGAAAAGACGCCGCCTCGAAGGGGATGGGGGGCTGGACTAAGTTGGGGCGTTTGGGCTTTGGACCAGGGCGGTTTGGGGGGGGGGGAACTTATTTGGGCTGGTGAGATTGATTTGAATACTGGCCCAAAAATAGCTGGCCCGATTTGCTCTTCTTTTTGTTTTCTTTTTAATTCAAATCTTTTATTTATTCTTCTCTTTTTCTCTTTCTTTTTTTTTAATTTTAAAACTAAAATTAAAACCTCACAATTAATTCAAACCACCTAATTAAGCTATGATTAGTCTAATATCAATTTTAAAAAAAATTAACAAACGTAAAACTAAGATTAAAGCCAAGCAAAACAAATCGTAGTTTCTTTATGACTTTTTCATATTTTTATTAAAGTTTAACTACTAATTAATCTAAAAATATGTAGAATTAAATCGTAAATGCTCATGTAATATTTTTTTTATATTTTTATGAATTTTCATGCACACACAAATAAAAATACACACACAATTACGCAATTAAATCCTAAAAATCAAGTAATAAAAAAGAAAATTCCTAATTTTATGAATTTTATAAGTATAATTCAAGCTAGGCAAAAGTCACGTCCTCACATCTACAACTTTCAGCTTTTATTCATTTGAATTCACTCTCAAGTAGGTATGTAATTCAAGCTCTTGAGTTGAAAAATATCGGAGCATCTTTATTGAAGCAGAAGCAAATTGATTTGGTTCTTTTGATATAGTTTCTTTCGTATTGGATTTGTTTGCATGAATGATATTTTTTTTTGATTGAGTGAATTGAGATTTGCAAATGTTAGCGTTAATTTATTATGTTCATGACTCTGTTCGTTTTTTTTCTTTGTTTTTTATAATAACATATTTTTCTTGGCTAGTGACTTGCAACCAGCAGGTATTATTTTGTTTAAATTTAGATTTCAAGCCCTTGTAACACCATGTTCATATTTTGAAATTTAAAAAAGTATGTGAAGTTGAACATTTTGTCAACATTAAGATGTAAAAAAAAAAAATAGATTGCATCAGTGGAAGGATCTTATCTTCAATTTATGTTATTGGCCGCATATTTTCTTAAATTAACCATGTGAAGATTCAACTTCCTCTGCTTCAAAATGGTACTGTAGAATGTATAGTGGTGATACTACAATTTTCTCTTTAGCATAGTGTTAAATAAATAAATTACTTTAAGTGTTCTTTGTTATAATCAAGTTTAAAATGCATTTTTGTATGTCCATGTTTGTTTTGTTCCTTTTGGTTCATCCGAATAGTTCTCAACATGGTTTCTTTTTCTTATTGTGCTCATATGGTCATTTAAGATTCATTATTTTGTTATAAAATTTTGTTAGTTTCTTTCTAGAATTTGAAAATGAAAGTCGGTCTTTTGAAGATGATATGGAGATGAACCCAAAGCTGGCACCTGTCTTTTGTTATTTTCACATAAATGCCAACTCCACCTTTCTGAATTGTAGTATGTTATAACAAAAGGCTCCACAAGAGGGGTTGCTTTGATGGTAAACAACCCCCACTTCCAACCAAGAGGTTGTGAGTTCGAGTCTCCCGAAGAGCAAGGTGGGAAGTTCTTGGAGGGAAGGATGCCGGGGGTCTATTTGAAAACAGCCTCTCTACTCCAGGGTAGGGGTAAGGTCTGCGTATACACTACCCTCCCCAGACCCCACTAAGCGAGATTATACTAGGTTGTTGTTGTTGTGTTGTTGTTGTTGTTGTTGTATAGCAAAAAGGCTCCACTGATATACATGTAGTTAACCCATTTCTTTAGGCCTTTTGTACTTATCAATTTTTACCACTCCATCCATAGTAAAACCTCAAAACTCATGGCTCTCATTTAATTAATTTTAAATCCTTAGAATTCGAGGCATGCCATTTAGCTAATTTTCATGGCCCTCGTAAAGTTAACAACGTGTAGTTCCTTGAGGCGCATTATTTTAATATTTTACCTTCCTAAATTTGGGTGTGCATTTATGTGACCAAAATCTAAAATCTCAACAATGTTAAAATATGTCGAAGACCACGGGTGCATTTATGTGACGTGGTTCAAGACGTGTTTTAATAACGTTACAATCTTCCTAAAAATGAATAAAAGTGGTTAAAAGTGAAAATTGTACACAGGTTCAAAATATTTTAAATTAGATAACTAAGCCGAATATAACAGTTGAGCAACCGCACTAGAACCACGGAACTCGGGAATGCCTAACACCTTCTCCCGGGTTAACAGAATTCCTTACTCGGATTTCTGATTTGCGGACTGTTAAATAGAGTCAATCCTTTCCTTGATTAAGTATTTGAACCGATGACTTGGGACACCATAAATCTCTCAAGTGACAACTCTGAATATTTTAAAAATTAATCCCGTTTTGATTGTCCTTTAATTGGAACAAACTCCTTTATACCATTCCGGGTGTAGGTAAAAAGGATTTGTGACAGCTACGGCGACTCTGCTGGGGACAAGAACCTAGAACCTCGGTTCAGGGTTCAAGAATTCGAGCTTGGAATAATTGTTGTATTTGGATTTATTTATTATATGATTTTTATTACATGTTTGTGTCACGACCCAAAATCCACTAAGGGTCGTGGTGGCGCCGGACACAGCTGTCAGGCAAGCCAACCAAAGTAATTAATCAAAATCTCGTTTTAATACTTTTGAAATCAAGGATTTTTCCTTCAAATTTAGCAATTTTAAAGAGTATAGTCTCAAATCAAATTTAAATGATAAGCAGTTAATACAATATTTCAAACCATCCCAGAACCCGGTGTCATAAGTGCATGAGCATCTACAGATAAGGAAATAAAATACAACATCCATTCAGAATATAGTGGACAGTGTCATTTCAATAAGGTTTGAGGATGGCGCCACCACTTGAGAACAAAGGCGTCGGCTAGTGTTTGTAGATTCAAACAAAGATTCGAAGGGTTTGGAGGGGTTTTGAGGAAAATCAAGCATGGAATGGTAATGGGGAGAAGGAGGGGAAGCTATGGTGTTAGTTTGGTAACGTTTGGAGGTGGCGCCGCCGTGGGCGGCAGAGGAAGCACCCACAGATTCGGATATTCGACCAGTTTGGCTATGTTTTGGAGGAAACTAGGTTTAGATCCACAATGGGGAGGATGAGGAGGTGTTATGGTGTAAATTTGCAGTTGTTTGGTGACCGGCCGCCGCCATGAGGCGATTTCCATCGGCGATCTAGGGCGGTAGATGGTGGAGGTGTCTCTAATTGAATGAGGTGGGGGAGACGGGCTTGGGGGGGTGGTATTGTGGTTCAGACACTCTTATATCAACTGTACCTTACTTCCCAGCCGTTAGATCGAGTTACCTCGATGACTGGGATCTTCCCTTAGCGAAATGACATCGTCTCGAAGGGGATGGGGGATGGACCAGGTTGGGGTGTTTGGGCTTTGGACCAGGGCAGTTTTGGGGGGGGGGGAATTATTTGGGTTGGTGAGACTGATTTGAATACTGGCCCAAAAATAGCTGGCCTGATTTGCTCTTCTTTTTGTTTTCTTTTTAATTCAAATCTTTTATTTATTCTTCTCTTTTTCTCTTTCTTTTTGTTTTTAATTTTAACACTTAAATTAAAACCTCAGAATTAATTCAAACCACCTAATTAAGCTATGATTAGTCTAATATCAACTTAAAAGAAATTAACAAACCTAAAACTAAGATTAAAGCCAAACAAAACAAATCGCAATTTCTTTATGACTTTTTCATGTTTTTGTGAAAGTTTAATTACTAATTAATATAAAAATATGTAGAATTAAATCCTAAATGCTCATGCAATATTTTTTGTATTTTTTATGAATTGTCATGCACACACAAATAAAAATACACACAAAATTACGCAATTAAATCCTAAAAATCAAGTAATAAAATAAAATTCCTAATTTTATGAATTTTAGAGGAATAATTCAAGCGAGGCAAAAATCACATGCTCACAGCTGCCCCTCTTTTCTCGGAGACATGAAAGGTTTTCAAGAAAAGACAAATGAGCAATTATGAGAGATTTTTGCCTGCTTGGCATTGCATGAGAAGCATGATTTTGAAAAGCGTCTGACCGAACCCTACTCCAGAAGATGCCTACATATCCTTGGCTGAAAAGGAATTAGGTCAGTGTAGTTCTGGAAGGTTTGGTAGCTGGGACTAACATGAGCTGTGATTTCACTGCTGTTACTGCTTTCTATCCTCCTTATTACACCAAAAGGAAAATCAAAGCTAAGCTAGCTATGCCTATCAACTATGAGTTACAAGATTCCTATCTATAAACCTCTTGAAGCTTGATCTTGAGTCTTAACTGGTCTTCTGGAGGACTCCGATCTGAATCTTGATGCTCGCAAGCTATAGGTGTTGGTTCTTTCGTCAGCATTGTGTCAAAACGGAACATGCGGAGCTTATGACTTCAATCACGTTCTGAGCAATCCGCACCTTCGTTTGCTTCAACAATTTGAATTCATTTCTTTTTATTCTTTTCTTCTTTTCTTTATTCTGGATTGAGACTCATTCTATCGATCGTTTCGCACCCTGTTCCTCGAGGTCAAACCTGCTCAAGACACCAAAACAAAAAAACGAACGAAATTTTTCTGCCCTAGTTTTCACTAGGAACATTTCGTGAGTTAGTTGTGACCCATATCTAAGAGATAAAATCAGGATTGTGTATCCTTGGAAATGAAGCCAGGTTATGCTGGGAAATGGTCGGGTTATGCCGGAAAAGAAAAAGGTCCTCAGGTTATGCCGGGAAAGTCTGCGGGTTATGCTGGGATAAAAAACAAGGCCCTTGGGTAATGCCAGGGAGGTCCACGGGTTATGCTGGGATAAAAGAAAAGTTCCTTGGGTTATGCCAGGGAGGTCCATGGGTTATGCCGGGATAAAAGAAAAAGGTCCTTGGATTATGCCAGGGAGGTCCACGGGTTATGCCGGGATAAAAGAGAAAGGCCCTTGGGTTATGCCAGGGCAGTCCAGGGGTTATGCCGGGATAAAAGAAAAAATATCCTTGGGTTATGCCAGGGAGGTCTATGGGTTAGTCCGGGATAAAAGAAAAAGGTCCTTGTGTTATGCCAGGGAGGTCCACGGGTTATGTCGGGATAAAAGAAAAAAGGTCCTTGGGTTATGCCAGGGAGGTCTACGGGTTATGTTGGGATAAAAGAAAAAAGGTCCTTGGGTTATGCCAGGGAGGTCCATGAGTTATGTCGGGATAAAAGAAAAACGGTCCTTGGGTTATGCTAGAGAGGTCCATGGGTTATGATGGGATAAAAGAAAAAGGTCCTTGGTTTATGCCAGGTAGCGCAAGGAAAAGGTCCTCGGGTTATGCCGGGGAGGTCCACGAGTTATGGCGGGATAAAAGCAAAAAGGTCCTTGGGTTATGCCATGGAGGTCCACGGGTTATGCCGGGATATCTAGGGAATGGGGCTCTATGCTACCATGATTATTTTTTTTGTTGGGATTTTTCATTTTCACTTCTTCTTCTTCTTTCTTTCTTTTTCTTTTTCTTTTATTCTTTTTTTTTATTTAGTAAAACGCATGAAAGAATTTGGGGGAAACTTCCCTTTTTGGTCGGTTCCCTGCTGCAAAGCTATTTCAGCGCTTGCGCATTTCTTTTCTCCTTGGGTTATACCTGCTTCTTGCATGGTTGCTTTGAATTACACCTGTTTTAAATTTCAAACAAAGAACAATTTGTTAGTTTGAAACAGTGGTTGGTTTTGTGGCCTTGATCATCTTAATTGCTTGATCCCGACCCAGTTTCCGTTGAGAACTTTGCTGATTGCTGGTTTTGAGGGTGAATCTCTTTTCAAACCGAAATGACTTAACTTTTAGGATTTCATGATAACTTTCCCGTGTGGACTCGGACCTTTTCGCTTTACTTTACACTTACAACCTTTGTCCCTGATTTTCTTTCTTCTTCAATATCTTTTGCTTTAAAACATCCATATTCATGGTCATCGGGGATTGGCCTGACGCACCCGCTGAGGCTGGGTATTTTCTTTGGCTTATGCCAGGCGAAGCCCTATAAAACTAGTCCTACCAACTTTTCTTTATAATAGTCTTGGAATCAGAGTTAAACCGAAAGGGATTCAAAGAAGAAGTATACAAAAGGCAAGCATATGAGTTTAAATAGAAGCGTCCTCGGGGGAAAAGAAGGACTTATCTGGGGGTGCATGCTGGCTTCAAATGGACATGACATGCTTCTTGGACTGGATGCCCAACCCATACAAACTTTCTAGCTTTTGGTGAACCCATTGATCCGTATTTCAAGACCAAGAACCTTGCCAGGACTCTTTTAGTGGTGAGATGTCTTCTTTTCGGCTGACAACACCCTTTGTGGGTTTTCACTAATCGACCTCTCTCATTTCTCTTCTCACCGTCGCCCGATAGTGCTCTTTATGAGTTTTCACCAAAAGTATTCTCTCATTTTCAAATTCTATACTCTCTGTCGACTTATGGTGCTCGAAGGTTTTCACCGATAAGTCCCTCTCATTTTATTTCTCTCAATTTGGACTATATCAGATTCCAACAATATTGCTGTTCAATTCCCATGCCTTTGCCAATTGATCAGAAGGACTTGGACAAGGTTTTGGGTAAAAAGAATTTTGGACGGAAGTACAACTTTGGAACCATTTTGGTGGACTCAAAGCCGAACCATTATATCATCTGCCCTAGTTTCAACTTTTGGGCGGAATTGGGATTTTGTTTTGGTGTGACTGAACCCCAGAGAGAGGCTGCCTACGTATCCTTTTGGAATCAAGTCAAACGTAGTTCAGGGAAACATTTTGTTTTTGTTGTTTTTATTTTTTCTTTTCTTTTTCTTTTCATCATATTATTTTTTCTGACAATACTTTTGGGTTCCAAAGAGGGTAGACAAAGAATAGTAACCGGCTCAAATGGGTTTGCAAAGGGTTGATAGTGTTTGGATAGCAAGAATGAAAGCCTTCGTCATCTCCACTGCGCAAAGTCATCACCGTAGAAGCTCTAGACATAGTACCTTTTTACTGCATCCGCATTCAAAGCTGTTTCGGGATCATTTCCTTCAATGTCTCCCAGATACAGTGCTCCTCTTGGAAATATCTTTCGGATAATGTATGGACCCTTCCAATTAGGAGAAAATTTTCCTTTTGCTTCCTGGTGATGAGGGAGAATGCGTCTTAACACGAGTTGTCCCACTTCAAAATTCCTGGGATGCACTTTCTTGTTATAAGCGCGAGCCATTCTTTATTGCTAAAGCTGACCGTGACAAACCACGGCCATTCGTTTTTCATTAATTAAGGACAACTTTTCCAGCTGAGTCTTAACCCACTCACTATCCTCAATTTTTTCTTCAACGAATATCCGGAGTGAAGGAATTTCTATCTCTGTGGGTATAACAACCTCGGTTCCATAGACTAAAAAGTATGGGGTTGCTCCTACCGATATGCGCACTGTGGTGTGATATCCAAGTAATGCAAAAGGAAGCTTTTCATTTCATTGTCTGGAGCTTTGAATCATCTTTCTCAGAATCTTCTTGATGTTCTTATTTGCTGCTTCAATGACACCATTGGCTTTGGGCCGACAAGGAGTGGATTTTCTATGTGTTATTTTGAATTATTTGCATACTTCTTCAATCAAATGACTATTCAGGTTGGCAGCACTGTCTCTGATGATAGTTGCAGGAATGACGAAGTGGCAAATAAGATTAGAGTGTACAAAATCTACCACAACTTTCTTGGTGACTGACTTGAGAGCGATGGCTTCGACCCACTTCGTGAAGTAGTCAATAGCAACTAGTATGAATCTATGTCTGTTTGAGGCTTTTGGCTCGATTGGTCCAATGACGTCCATTCCCCAAGCAACGAATGGCCAAGGTGTTGACATAGGATGCAGTTCAGTTGGTGGTACATGAATCAAATCACCGTGCACCTGACACTGATGGCATTTCCGGACAAAGCTAAAGCAGTCCTTCTCTATAGTTATCCAATAATATCCCGCACGAAGTATTTTCTTTGCCAAAACATACCCATTCATGTGAGATCCGCACACTCCCGCATGTACCTCATGCATAATCCTTCCGGCTTCCTCGGCGTCAACACATCTCAAAAAGTTGAGGTCCGGGTCCTCTTATACAAGACATCACCACTCAAGAAGAATCCACTGGCGTGCCCTGTGATGGTCCTCTTTTGATCTCTAGTAGCTTGCTCAGGGTATTCTTGCATTTTCAAAAATATTTTAATGTCCTGATACCATGGCTGGATGGTTGGTTCTGCCTTAATCGTGTTACAATAACCATGCCTTTCCTTGATTTGAATCTCCAAAGAATCAATATGGGCATTGCCTGGGTAAGGCAACATCGAAGCTAGAGTGGAGAGTACATCAACTAGTTCATTGTGACATTGAGGAATGTACCTGAATTCTATCGACATGAATCCCTTGCTGAGATCTTCCACATATTGCCGATAGGGAATGAGCTTAACATCTCGAGTCTCCCACTCTCCCTGGGCTTGCCGGATAATCAGATCGGAGTCCCCCATGATTAATAACTCTTCTATTTCTTGGTCAATTTCCATGTTCATACCCGTTATGCAGGCTTCATACTCAGCGGTATTATTCGTGCAGAAGAAACAAAGCCTGGCTGTAGCCAGGTAGTGTTGACTAGTAGGTGAGATCAAGATTTCTCCAATTTCCACACCTCTGGCATTTACTGCTCCATCGAAGAACATTTTCCAAGCATGAGTGTCTTCATAGATTGCTTCTATTGAATTTACCTCTTCATCCGGGAAGTAAGTGCTCAATGGTCAGTATTCTTTCCTCAACCGGATTTTCAGCCAGATGATCTGCCAATGCCTGGGCTTTCATTGCCGTACGAGTAACATAGGCTATGTCAAACTCAGTGAGTAGAATCTGCCATTTTGCTAACCTCCCTATAGGCATTGGTTTTTGGAATATGTACTTCAATGGATCCAACCTGGTTATGAGGTAGGTGGTGTAGGCATGCAGATAATGTCTTAGCTTCTGAGCGACCCAAGTCAAGGCGCAATAGGTTCTTTCCAACAGATTATATTTTGCTTCATAACTGGTGAACTTCTTACTCAGGAAGTAGATTGCCTGTTCTTTCTTCCCAGTTACATCGTGTTCCCCGAGGACACAGCCGAAAGAATTTTCCAATACCGTTAGATAAAAGAAAAGAGGTCTTCCTGGCTCTAGTGGGACTAAGACTGGAGGATTTGACAGATAATCTTTGATATTGTCGAAGGCTTCTTTACATTCATCCGTCCATTTGACTACTGCATCTTTCTTCAACAACTTGAATATGGGCTCACATGTGGAAGTCAGTTAAGCAATGAACCGGCTGATATAATTTAATCTGCCCAACAAGCTCATCATCTCCTTCTTAGTTATCGGAACAGGCAAACCCGAATAGACTTTATCTTTGTTGGGTCTAACTCGGTACCTCTCCTACTGACTATGAAGCCCAGAAGTTTGCCCGACGAAACTCCAAATGCACATTTAGTCGGGTTTAGCTTTAGATCATACTTGCGCAACTGTTCGAAGAACTTTCTCAAATCTCGAACGTGATTATCCTGAGTTCGAGACATGATGATTACGTCATCCACATACACCTCTATCTCCTGATGCATCATATCGTGGAATATGGCGGTCATGGCCCTCATATAGGTCGATCCAGCATTCTTTAGACCAAATGGAATAACCCGGAAACAGTATATACCCTAGGGTATGGTGAATGTCGTTTTCTTTGCGTCTTCCTCATCCATCAACACCTGGTGGTATCCTGCGTAACAATCCACAAAGGACTATATCTCATGCTTGGTGTAGTTATCAACAAGGATGTGGCTGTTGGGAAAAGGGAAATTGTCTTTGGGACTTGCCTTGTTCAAATCTCTATAGTCCACACAAACCCGGGTCTTCCCATCTTTTTTCAGAACTGGACTAAATTGGCCAACCATGTAGTGTACCGAACTACTAGGATTACCCCTGCTTTTAACTGTTTCGTGATTTCTTCTTTGATCTTATCACTGATGTCAGTTTTAAACTTTCTTTATTTTTGATGGACCGTAGGGCAATCGGGGTAAATTGGCAACTTATGCACAACTAGATCAACACTCAGCCCTGGCATGTCATCATACGACCAAGCAAACACATCTTTAAACTCAAACAGGAGTTGGATTATCGCATCTCGGGTTTTCTTAACTGTGTGGGATGCTTATTTTGGTTTCCTGGATTTCCTCAGAAGTTCCCAAGTTAACCGGCTCAGTATCATTCAAATTTGGCTTATGTTTATTCTCAAATTGTTCTAGTTCTCGATTTATTTCCTTAAAAGCCTCTTTTTCATCATATTTCGGTTCTTGGTTCATTATTTCACAATTAGACAGCGTGTTTGAATCTGGGCTTGAAGTCCGCAAGCATGTCATGTTATTTAAAGTCGCATTATTATAACTGTAAAGAAGAAATAAAAGAGAAAAATAAAGAAAATCAGAAAGAATAAAGAGAAAAATGAATGATGAAATATTGATTTCATTTCTTGGAATTTGGGAAGATAACATGGTTTACATTGGTAATTTAAAGGCAAGAAACAAAAAGAAACATCTGAGTTACACCCTGGAATGACTTGGGATGCAGAAAAAGTAGCAGGACAGGTCTGCTGGAACTCCCGTCTGATCGGAAATGGCGTAGCCTTCCAATTTTGAAGCTTGGCATTTGGTCCCATGTATAACACCTCAGTGGTGCTAGTGTCCTCTCCTGGCTGAACCATGTGTGTTTCATAGAGTACTTTTCTCATTGCCCCACATATTTCTTCAATTTCTTCAATTTCTTCAACTTTTAAAACCTCATCATCTTCCTCTTCACTGTACTTTGGCTTGACAAAGGTTTTATACAAATGTGGCAATGGCTGTGGCAATACCCATCCTTCCTTCTTTCTCTCATCTACCCATTTTACATCATCTAGGGTAGGGTGGAAACCTATCTCGAAGAACTTTTCGGTCGTAGGCAAAGTCACCAGCTCAGATATGCCTTGCAGAGACTTTCCAAGTCCTTTTCCTAGCTTGAAACCATGTCTGATCATCTCCTTTGCCACCATAATCGAGGCATTGGATAGGAAAGGTTAAGGGCAAGGGTTTCCTTCTTCATGCCGATCCGCCACCACAACTTCAAATGCTTGGTAGACTATTTGCTCACTACCCTCCCTGTCTTCTAGGCATGGGACAGATGGGTCTTGATAGATCGACTGTTCATCTTCTCCATGGACCACGATCTCCTGATCCTCATATTTGAATTTTACCATTTGGTGGAGGGTAGAAGGCACAGCTCCAGCGGTATGGATCCAAGGCCTTCCCAGAAGAAAATTATAAGACGTATCCATATCCAGCACTTGGAATGTCACCTCAAAATCCACCGGTCCGATGGTCAATATTAGGTCGACTTCCCCGATGGTATCTCTTTTGATGCAGTCAAAGGCTCTCACATATACATTATTGGGACGAATCCTTCCAGTCCCGATTTCCATACGTTGCAGTGGGCAAATATCAACACCCGAGCCTCCGTCTACCATGACTCGCTTTACATAATATCCCTCACACTTGACAGTCAAGTGCAAGGCCTTGTTGTGAGCAGCTCCCTCTGGAGGCAAGTCATTTTTACTAAATAAGATTTGATTGACAGCAAAGAACCTTTCCGCCATTCTTTCAAGTTGTTCTACCGAAGTTTCAACCGACACGTAGGCTTCATTCAGAGTTTTCATCAACACCTTTTGATGCTCAGGGGATTTCAACAGTAACGACAGTAAAGACACTTGTTCAGGACATTTTCGCAACTGATCGACCACCTAGTCAGCCATTTTTATTTTTTAAAAGAAAACTTCTGTTTCCTCAGCACTCATAGGTTTCTTAGGCGGGAAACGCCTTTTGGTAGCATTTTTTACCTCTTTTATGTTTGAGTACTTTCCGGCGGTAACATTTTTCAGAAGCTCTCCCAGGATGTCTTTCCCTTTATACGTAACTACCGTCTGATGATAATTCCATGGCACTGCTACAGGGTTGGTCAAAGGCTTCTGTGGTACGCATCCAATAACCACTAGCTCACTCAGCCGTGGTGGTTTGATTTTCCCCTGCACAACATAGGCTTGCTTGGGTACGTACACTTGTGTTCCCTTTTTTACTTCCAATTTCTTTGGAGGGCTCATAATCATCTTCTTTCTTGACGGTCTCGCGGGACATAGAGAATTCTATCCTTGGGATGTATCGCTTCTGTTCTGGCTTCAGCTTTCTTTTCTAGCTCCGTCTTGGTGACTCTGTTTTTCTTATCCCCTTTGTCTTGCTTTGGGGAAACCTTTGGCTTTCTTTCCGCGTCAGCAATAGCAATGATGGCCTTTAATGCTGGATCGAACTCGTTATCCTTATAGATCATCCCAATCACAGGTCCATTATTGTGGGCTGGCAAAGGACTGTTGGTCACATTTGGGACCTCCTCATCCCTCAACATTATCTTCCCCTCCTCTATCATGTCTTTCACGACTCTTTTCAATGTCCAACAATTTTCTGTATCATGCCCCTCAGCTCCTGAGTGATAAGCATATAGGATGCCCCGCTGATAGGATTGTGATTCTGGGTTTCGCCTGTTTAGAGGTATGGGCTGTAGCAAATTCATTTGAACAAGCTTCGGGAACAGACTGGAGTAGGGTTCGCCGATTGGTGTAAAGTTTAGTCTCCTGGGCGGTTCCCGATGACGGAAGTTATTTTGTGAAGGATGGAGGTTATAGTGGTTTTGGTGGTGAGGCTAATTTCATGGGAATGGAGCTTGATTTCTGTTGGCACATGGCTGCGACCGGGCAAAGGGTTGAGCGTTCATGACCGCATAAGGTGGAGGAGCATAAGCCATATCATGATGAGGGTAGTAATGTTGAGGGGTTCTTTCGGAAAACATGGGTCTGGGAGAGAGATGCCTCCTTGCCCCTGATGCCGCTATAGATGACTCTTCTTTCTTCTTTCCTTTAGCCATTCCTCCAGACCCGCCTTGAATGGCTTGGGAAGTTGTCCTGATGGCTGACTGGATCAAGATTCTACCTGTTTTCAAACCATTATCTACCATCTCGCCGATCTTAATTGCCTCTGCAAAGGGTTTGCCCATAGCTGAGATCATGTTCTGGAAGTAATCGGCTTCCTGAGCCTAAAGAAATACGGTGACCATTTCCACTTCATCCATTAGAGGTTTTACCCTTGATGCTTGCTCGTGCCACTTAATCGCATATTCCCGAAAACTTTTGACGATTTCTTCTTTAGATTTTCCAAGGAGTTTCTATCTGGCGCAATGTCTATGTTGTATTGAAATTGTCGAACAAAATCTCTGGAAAGATCGTCCCAAATGTGCCATCGAGATATTTTTCTGATCCATATACCATTCTGAAGCTATGCCTACCAATCTTTCTCCGAAATAAGCCATTAACAACTCCTTTTTTCCGCCAGCCCCACACAATTGATTGCAATACTTTTTAAGGTGAGAAATAGGGTTTCCATGCCCATAATATTTCTCAAACTTCGGCGTTTTTAATCCCATAGACAGGTACACGTGAGGGAACATGCATAGATCATTATAAGAAACACTCTTCTGCCCGCTTAAACCTTGCGTATCTTTCAAACTTTGTTCTAATCTCCTCATCCTTTTTGCCATCTCATCCTGCTCAGGCATTTTAGGAGTTTTATCTTGACCAGGTGTAAGCTTAAACGGGGGTGGTTGGGAGTAAGTGTATGTGGGATATTGAGGAGGATCCACTTGAAAAATAGGATTTTGGTAAGTGAAGACCGAGGGATCAACAACAGGCCTAGGTAGCGAAGGTTGTGTGGTGGCAGAGCATGGTGGAGCGGTAATGATATTGGGAGCTACTCCTAATGTCAACACCTGGGGGCGTACCTCAGAAGGTGTTCCTATAAAGTGAGCATACATGGTGGGCTATCCCAATGGGGTATTCGGATGACTGATGTGGATGTCAGAAGTACCCCCGGATCTCTGGAGCAACTCGGGAAAGCCAGGGATAGCATTTGGAGGATCACTTCCGTTAGTCCATGCATCCCACATCTCTATAACTCAGAGACATAATATTCGGTTTTCTTCAGCTATGGCAGACTCGGAGGCCGGGATCCTTAAGATGGGGTTGTCTTCGGTGATGAGAACTGGCGATAAAATCATTTCAGACGACATTTCTATACTTCCTTTTGATCTGGTAAAATACTGATGCGATGCCAGTTTACCAAAAACCAACCACCGTTTCTAAAAACCTAATCTGGAAATATGACAGCACGAACGGTTAGTTTGAGACAAGTAAAAGATAGGTAATCGCACATTGGGGTGTGATGCACCTATACAGTTAAACGAATGTCTACATGTTTGCCATAGTTGCATGCGTCATCTCGGCTTTTCATCCTGTTTCTTTTCTTTTGATTTGTTTTTCCTTGCTTTTCCTTTGCTTTTCTGGTTTTCTCTCATTTTGATTTTTCTTTCCTCTCCATTTTTCTTTTCTTTCTGGCCTTTCTCTTTTGTGTTTCTTTTCCACTCTTGTTTTTTCCTTTTATCTCCTTCGCTCGTATTTTTTTTTCTTAGGGTTACGGTCGAATCTTATGGAGATTGCCTACGTATCATGACCCCGCGTAAATCAGACCAAGCGTAGTTCTTGCAAATAAATACAAAAATAAGGAACTAATTTTTGGGATTTTTTCAATTTTCATTAATAAAACTTTGATTACAAAGATACTAGACTATTGTTTTTTATTAAAAGGGAAAATTACAAAACAAACTCAAAATAACAAAATACAGACTCGATAATTAGGAATACATTAAAGCTTCAAATCCTGGGGCCCGCGGGGCATCATTCGGCATCGCCACGGGCCTACGTGCAAGACCCCTTTGTAACTGCTCCAAATCATTCATAACTTGACGAACAAAGATCATCACTCTAGCAAAGAAGGTAGTGCGACTCATTATCTCGCCTTCTCGACATTTCATGACAATATAATGGGCAATGGCTCTAATTCTTTCTCTGATCCGATCCATTTCCTGAAGTAGTCCACTTATCTACTGGTTGCGGGCCTCTAGCACCTGGGAGTCATGGAAGTGATGATCTTGCAACATATTTATTTCTTTCTCCATCTCGGCCATTAGCATATAGAAATGTTCTCTCTCAGCCTAAAATTCTTTGTCCCACTGGGCTGCCTTGCCTTCAAGCGTATTCACTTTTCTTTTCAGGTTAGCGATAGTTCCCTCGCATTTTTTTCTCATTTGTTGCACAAATTGGGCTCTTTCCTCTAACATCTTTGCCCACTATGCTCGGATATTTTCCATATTTTCTTCAGATTTCTCCAATTCTTCCTGGTACTCTAAGACTTGCTTCTTCAGCCCTTTTATCAACCTCTCATCGGACCGACTTCTTTCTTGTTTTTTAGCAGCTATTTTCATTTGTTCGTTATGAGCCTTTAGAATTTCATTCTCTTGGGTCAGTTTCTTTTGTCACCTTCATCAGCTGCGGCTTGCAAGCTATTTTCAAACAGGAGATCCTGAACCTGTTTTTCCAATGCTCCTATTCGGACCCTGTATTCCTTTTCCTTGGCTAGCCAATGCCATTGTACTTGGGCCCTGTCAGTAAATTGCTGTACATGTGGTCTTTTGGTGGTTCTCTCAGAAATTTGAAATCTTTTGCCAAACCAGACCAAGTATTTGGGGTCTACTTAGCCCTTAGCCCGATCCCGTACTATGGTTTTAGGCTCAAGATATCTACATTCATTCCATATCTAGTGGATTTTTCCCTCCGAAAATGATGCTTTTGGGCCTAGTTTGATGACTTGTTTGCTCAGATCTTCATCATCATGGACGGTTTGGAATCTTCCCCATTGCCGCAAGACTTGGTAGGGAGCATAGGGTTGGATACTCCGAATGCCCATTAAGAGAATATAGGGTACTTCAGCTGATGTGTATACTGCCTCAATAACGGGAAGCCACCCAAGAGTCCACTCAATTTTGTCAGCAGTCAGAGATCTCAAAAATGATAGCCAAGCCTCTGTACCCTCAAGGAATTCAATGCCTGTTACCCGGGTTTTAAAGTAGTGAATACAACTCAAACCGGTCAAACCATAGTTCATGTACCCAGTCCGGTGATAGAGAAGCTCTTGTATCCATAGCTATAGCAATAAATTGCAACCCTGAAAGAAATTACCCCCTTCTCGGCAATTGGTCAAAGCTCGATATATTTCAACCACAATCAAAGGAACCACCGTGTTGTTGGTTTTTCTTTATAGCCACATCTAGCATTCCTACAAGGCCAATATCTATGTGACCATCTTTTCGGGGACAGATCACGACTCCCAAGAAAGCCACCATGAAGGCTAAATCCCTGCGTGCCTCCTACTTATCTTTGTTTCCAGCGTGTGTTAAACTAATGTTGGGCTCCTCAAAACCTTTCGGGTTGCCATATTAGTGGTACAAGAAATGAAGAATGCAATATCCTTCCGATAAATTCTTATCCTAAACATCACGATGGATACTCAATAAGTCTAGAAATCTGTGCAGAGGTACCGGTCTCGGTGCCAATGGATATCGACCCCTGAGGTTTACGTTAATTCCTGCGTACCCTGCAACCTCTTCTAATGTCGGTGTAAGCTCGAAGTCCGAGAATCTGAACACTTTGCGAGTTGCGTCCCGAAAAGGTATCAGTGCTTCAACAATATCCGTCCTCGGCTTACTATTCAACAATCCAACCAGGCCACCCAGAATCTTTTCCACCGTTTCTATGATACCCTTTCATAAGTCATTCCACCACATGTGGAGCTTCAAAGGGATCTTACTCAGGACTGAGAAGGATTCAATGTCAAATGTAGTCATCCTACACATTTATTTAAAATGACTTAAGGTTTTATTTTGTCCCAAAAGAAAAAGGTGGCTATTTTTCAAAACATTTTATTTTAGACAAACAAGGACAGGGTTTTGCGGATACGACCTTTCACCACTTCGGGAAGAAGATTTTAAGGTTGTGCCCGCTAACCGTCTAAAATGACTCAGGGTGGTTGTTCTTGCAAAAATAGCCTTCCGGTGCTTTTTTGGGGGACATTCGGCTTATTTTAACAAGAATGGCATCACCCGACTTATTTTGTTACAAAATTAAAATTTGGTATTTTTGGCTATTTTTGCAAAAAGGGGAGTTAGACCCGGTGAGGGTTGCCTACGTATCTCACATCCGGTAAGAATCAAACCAGCGTAGTTCGAGCAGTTTTGTTTTGTTAAATTTTTTTTTTGTTTTTTCTCTTTTTTTAATTTTGCTTTCTCTTTCAAAAATTCGGCACCATTTCGGTACTATTTGGGTATTTGATATTTTTCCAAACAAGTGGTTAGCCTTACACTGCTTTTTTTATTCCAACTCTCTCCCATTATTTACAAGCCGGTCAATATGTAAAGCCGAGCAAATAAATGCACAAGTAACACGTAAGATGCATCGGGATGGTTTTTTCATTTTAGAACAGATGTCCTACACGGACCTTACCCCTGTGTTGAATCCCCTAAGTCAAATGCACATGATGCAAATAATCGTTCCTACTAGGTATACGCCATGAGGCTTTGTTATACTAGGTTTAAGCCCTGGGTTTATTGTTCTAGACTTGGCTTACCCGAGCGGACAACTCGAGCCGATGGGGGGCAGCATACCGGGGACAAAGAAGATCCGCCGCATTAGCAACTTATCCGAACCTCGTTCTAAATGGGATATGACTCTAAACAAAAGAGAAGCTACACGAAGTGCACTCTTCTCCATGGGGTAGAAGACTCAGAAAGAGGAAGGGTTTCATAGCAGTTTATATATACATTTCAACAAATATCAAAGCGGTAAAACATTTAGCACAGTTTTCATGGAACATGTAGAAAAATAAGATAAATCCAAATATAAAAATTATTCTAAGCTCGAATTCTTGAACCCTGAACCAGAGGGTTCGATCCTGAACAAAGTCGCCAGAGCTGTCACACCGCATTTTTTACCCACCACCCCGAATGATAGTATATAAGGGAGTTTTTCCGATTAAAGTGACTTTATTCGAAATGAAATTATTTATTTATTCAGAGTTACCACTTGGGATAGGTTTGGCTTTTGGTGTCCTAAGTCACCTGTTTATCTTGAATCACAAATTGAAGAAAATTTTTGACTTACCAAATGAAGTCTGTGAACCAGAAATTCTGACTATGGAATTCTGTTAACCCGGGGGAAGGTGTTAGGCACCCTCGGATCCTGTGGTTCTAGCGAGGTTGCTTAAAATATCATAAATGGCGTAATATATGATTTTAAAACATGTTCCTCCTATAGTGCAATTTTAAAAGTATTTACCGCTTTTAATTAATTTTTAAGGAAGGTTGAACGTCGTCTAAAATGTATTTTTAAATCACGTCACATGAAATGCACCCGGATCCGCGACACATTTTATTCAACATTTTGGGATTTGGTTTTGGGTCACATGAAATGCACACCTGAGTTTTGGAAGGTAAAATTATTAAATAATGCGCCTAAAGCAACTAACGTGTTATTAACTTTGCGGACGGCCATGAAAATTTGCTTAACGACATGCTCCGGTTTCTAAGTATTTTAATATGTGTATTAGAGAGGGCCACGCAATTTATGAATTTTGTTTGGCGTGGCGAACCTCATTTTTATTTTAAGGCCAACCTAAAGGAACTATGATTTTCTATTAAGTATTGCCTCTAAATGGGGCCCTAATTAATTAGCATTATAAATTATTATTATTAAAAGCATTCAAGGAATTTGGGACTCAAGTTCAAGTCCACACTTAAACAAGAGGAAAGCCTTTTAATTCAAATGTGCTACTTAACTTGGAAGCCCCAGAATTGCACTATAGAATTTAACTAATAATTTAAAACAAGTTTTCAAGTTCTGTAGCAGATTGGGCCTAAAAATTGGCCCGGGTATGAGGCAATTCGGTCATATAGATGGAGAGACCATCTCAATGAAATATTCAAACTTTGGGCTCTAAATGAGCCCAATTCAAAGTGAGGAAATATGTTCAGGGATTATGAACCTGGCTACTCTTCAACTGGGCCTATGTTGTGCCCGTTTTTATAGTCCAAATAACATGAACCAAAGCTAAATCAAATTTAGCATAGAAATAAAAATCGAGGACCTGATGATCTTATTTCAAACAGAATCTAATATCAATTAATGGTGATCTAACTTATAAACTCATTAACATTTTTAAACATTAAACAAGGATTATCATATTTACTGGAATAAAAACGAACACAATGATGCTCATTTTACGATCTAGCACCTGAATCATATAGAATTCCAGCTAATGTTTTAAAACCTACTAATAAAAATTGAATAGTGAGCACCCTCGGCAAACATGCACGAAGGCAAACAGTGCTGAGCATTTGAATTACTAAACAAAACAAATGAAATACTACTAAAGTTCATAGCCTATATTAATTCAATAAGGCCTATCTACTCAAATGAGATTCAATTACGCTAACTAATACGAATGCATATCCTACTTGTATAATTTCTAGAACAAAAGGAAAGACAGTCCAGTTATTACAATCATCAAAATCCAAATCATTTAAACTTCAAGTATTACTCTTGTACAGAATAACAGCCAAACTTATATGCCTACATGTAAACTAAACATAAAATAATGTGAAGAGTATGTCATTTCTTCAACGATTCAAGTACATAGCTGGTTCAACTCTTCATACATCAATTGAGGCTGAAAAATACCTAGAAATTAGAACAAAAGGAAGAGAAATGGAAGTCAGCTAAAGCAGCAATTCAATAGAGGTAAAACTGCAGCCAGCAACAGTAATTTCTAATCCAAAATCCAGGAAAATAGGACAGATTGCAGTATGCTACCAAAATGATCTTCAATTAAACAAAACTAAGCTGAATTTTGACAAAAACCTAGCTGATGAACTAATGCATCTGACTAAAACAGATCTGGAGCCATTTTTTTGAAAATTTCAGTAGTTTTTAGGAGTTTTTGATCTCAGAATATGAATTTTGAAATCTGTAGAATTTTGGAGCTCTAGACTACTGAAACTAGTTTTGAATTTCAGATTTCAGAGTTTTTATAGCTTCAAAACTTCTGGAAAATTATGGGGATTTTTCCAGATTTCAAAAATCTGTTAAACAAGGCAATGAGCATGCCTTTTTATAGGCAAAACTTAGTGTAACGACCCGACCGGTCAATTTGAACCCTAGCGCATCGTTCAGTAGTCTGAGGCCATGAGCAACTTCATTTCAGGTATTGTGACTTGTTCGCATGGTCGGAAATTTAAATTCAGGAAGATCAGAGTTAAATTTAAATGAAAATTCTTATTTGAGAAGCTTAAAGTTGAAAGAATGACTAGGAGTGGATTTTTGAGTAAGTGACCTCGGAATCAAGATCTGAAGGTTCCAGCTGGTTCTTATGATGATATCAGACTTGGGCGTATGCCCGGTTCAGGTTTTGGATGAACCGGGAGCATTTTGGCGCCTATTGTGGAAGCTAGCATTTTGGAAGAAATTTTATAAGTTTGGTTTAAAGTGCATTTCAGTGTTATCGATGACCGCATGGGATTACGAGACTGTGAATAGCTCCATATGGCGATTCTGGAGTTAGGAGCGCGATCAGAAGTGAATTCGGAGGTCCGTAGGACATTTTGAATCCATTTGGCTAAAGATAGAAATTTGAAGGTTTTTGAGGAGTTTTGGCCGGAGGTTGACTTTTTGATATCTGGGTCAGAATCCAATTCTGAATGTTGGAGTAGGTCCATGATGTCAAATATGACTTGTGTGAAAAATTTGAGGTCAATCGGACGTGATTTGATAGGTTTAAACATTGAAAATAGAAGTTGGAAAGTTCAAAGTTCATAAAGCTGAATCAGGGTGTAATTCAGCGTTGTTTGTTATGATTTGAGGCCTCGAGCAAGTCCATAATGTATTTTGGGACTGGTTGGTGTGATTGGTTGGGGTCTCGGGGGCCTCAGGTGGATTTCGGGTGGTTAACGGATCAAACTTGGAATTTAAGAAGAACTGAAGCAGCTGGTATCTGGTATTTCCGATTCTGCAGAAATGGGACTGCAGAAGCGGCCCCGCAGAAGCGAGGAGGAGGTCGCAGAAGCGGTCGAGTGTCAGGGTAGCCAGGACCGCAGAAGTGGCCCTTGATCCGCTGATGCGGAACTGCAGAAGCGAAAATGGGATAGAGCCCAGGGAGTGCAGAAGCGGAATATTTTCTGCTAAAGCAGGACCGCGGAAGCGGGATTAGTTCCGCATAAGTGAAAATCCCTGGAGGCAGAAGGTTAATTTAAAGTCGGGGATTGGCCATTTCTCTCATATTTCTCATGGCTTGGGGCGATTTTGGAGAGCTTCAAGGAGGGGATTTTTATCGTCAATGTCAAGGTAAGTTATCCCCATCACTTTTGTGTTAAATATATCAATTATGTATGGATTTAATTATAAAGATTAGTGCAAATTTGGGGTTTTGGTTGAAAACCTAGGAAATTAAAAATCTTGGATTTTGATAACGATTTTGAGTATGGAATTAAGAAAAATTTTTATATTCGAGTTCTTAAGGTTATGGGTAAACTTTATCGTCGAAAAATTTCAGATTTCGGGCACGTGGGCCCGAGGGCATTTTTGTCAACTTTTTGTTTGGGGTTAGGAATTGTTATAAATTGGGTTGTAAAGTATAATTGAGCATATATTAATGGATTTATATGATCGTTGGCTAGTTTTGGTGCGTTGTGCGTTGGTTCAAGCCTTCAGAAGAATGTAGATTGCCGGTTGTAGATCTTCGGAGCGAGGTGTGTCTCCTTTCTAATCTCGTGACGGGGAATTTACCCCATAGGTGAAATAATTGATTAGGTGCTCCTATATGTGGGAGCTACGTACGCACGAGGTGACGAGAGTCTGTGCGTAGCTACTATTATGCTATTGTCCGGGCAGTTAGGACCCATCAGCATGCTATACTTGGAATATTTGTAATCCTATTGACATTTGATCTTCGTAAATCACATTGAATTAATAAATGGATTTCTAAAAAGGACTTAAGCTTCGTTTTCTCAAATTATTAACGAAAATTGGTCTTTCTTGGATAATTGCTCCATGTTGACTTCTTGACTTATTGTCTGTCTGTGTGTGTTTATTCTGGAATGGGCCGAATGCCTCGACAGATTAATAGATGCATCTATATGCGCGTCGTCGACCCTCGGCAAGTGCACATTTATTTTTGTTGGATCGGTCCGTCGCCTCGGTATGATTTGCGCATGCTTGTGTTGCTTCCTGAACTTAATTAAGTTATTATTGCCCATTTGTGCTTAAAAATATTTGGATTATATTTAAAGAGAAATTCTGGAAAGTTTTCCTATGAAATAATTACGTGTTAAGTTGTTTCCTCTATCTGGATTAGAATCATGTTTATAAAATAAATCCACTGTTTAATGTATACATGTTAAGGATGAATCCTAATTGGACCATTAGAGAGCATCAAATTTTACTATCTCATCTCAACCCCTTCAGGATTAGGTGGGATACTCACTGAGTACACGTTGATTACGTAGTCATACTACACTTCTGTGCATTTTTGTTGCACAGGTATATACACCTCTAGCAGCCTGCTCAGCGTAGCAGCATGGATGACTTTGAGACTAGGTGATCTGCATTGTTCGAGACGACCCGCAGCTAGTATAGTTCCATTCAGTATTTTTATTATTTATTCCCTGTCCACTGTATTTCGGACAGAGGTTGTATTTTATTCTTTCCTTATCGATAGTTGCTCATGCACATGTGACACCGGGTTTCTTGGATGGTTTTGAAGTATTTTATTAACTATTCAACATTTAAATTTGATTTTAAACTGTATCCTTTAAAATTTCTTAATAACTAAGGAAAAATCCTAGATTTTCTAAAGTGTTAAAATGATGTTTAATTAAGTATTTGAGTTGGCTGGCCTAACGGCGGTGTCCGACTCCACCAAGACCCTTAGTGGATTTTGGGTCGTGACAACATGGTATCAGAGCACTAGGTTCCCATCAATCTCACGATTCATGAGCAAGTCTAGTAGAGTCTCGCGGATTGATACGGAGACGTCTGTACTTATCCTCGGGAGGCTACAGGGCTGTTAGGAGTACTTCCCTTCTTGATTTCCTTATCGTGCCGTTCGATTCCTTTGAGGCTTATGCCTTTGATTCCTTCCCACTTAATCTTACGCGACGCGAGCGCTTGTTACAAGTCGAAAATGGAAGGATTGTAATGGCACTACAAATGTGGTGCGGGATGATTTTCCCGGTATAGTTGATTGGACTATTATAGTCGTATTTTGGAGGGATATTCTATTGTTTCAGCTCAGTAACAGAACTTTTAAGAGCCTTGAGGCTAGGCACAGGTTTCCATGATGCTTATGAACAATTATTCCGCACTGTTGTTGTGATGGTAGGGTGTTTGCCCATGTGTCGGGGCAATGAATGAATTGAAGGGAGGTTTACTCAGTGTGTAATCAAGGGATTCAGTATTTCATTCCCAGTAGGGGAAAGTCAAACCAACTGAGGATGGTTAGAAGTGGACTAGTGGAAGTAGTGAAACATGGTAATTGCAAACGTGGTAGAGTTCTCCTCTCTATTGGGGTGTTGTCGTCCTAATTGGACGTACTAAGTTTGTGGATATTATAATCTGCTACAATTTGCCTTTATGGCAGGAAATTGTGAGCTAGTATTGGAGTTACGACTGTCAGATATCGCATGGTGCAGTGGTTTAAGATCGAATTAGAATTTCTAATGTTGACGGATCGATAAAGATGACCTTTGGAGAGGTTTAAAGTTAGTAGCAATGGTGGGTTCAAGTGTCACGAAGATAGATTTTATTTAAGGCGACAATTGAGCAGCAAAGTATGAGGAAGGACATGTGGGAAGTGCCAGGCGGTGTTTAAAATTTCTTGAAGGCCAAGTGTGAGGAGCAAGGTCGAGTGACCGATTAAGGAGATGAGTTCTGCCAAAATGGGAGAGCGGCGGGTGTTGCATATGGGCTTGGTAGTAGGAAGACTACGCGCCCTAAGGAGAGTTTGGATCGAATTGGGGATTTTAATGATTCGTGATTGAAGTCTACGGGTATGATTTGAAGTATGGGCTATTATGCAGCAAAAGATTGATATGGCGGAAAGGAGCTACTCAAAATGGAGGAGGGTGCAGCATAACCATGAATTTCGAAGGATGTTCCGCACATTTTATTGATGTCCGCGAGGGGCAAATGAACTTGTGCAACTGGAAGGTGAGCTCGGACTCAGTACGTGCTATTGGTGTCGTAGTGAATGTACCCCGTGCAGCAGCGTGGGAAGATATCGGGAAGTGATTCCCCAAGGTGGTTTATTCCCCGTGAGCAGGTTAGTGGTCGCGTGGTTGGCAAAGCTTCTGCAAAGAATAATATTGGTTCTTCAACAAAGGGATCGGTCATGCGAATGTGGTTGATGATTCAGAATATGAAAGATGGGGATTTACATGAAGATTCCGAGAAATTTTGATAACTTATGGCGCGAGGTTATGCCAATAAGAAGTAAAAAGGTCGGGCGAACTCAAGAATGGTTAAATGATAGCTTCAAGCTAAGTGGGAGAGTCCCACCACTTATGATTGGGCTATATGATTAAGTACTTGCGTGATTTCTGGTTATTAGCATATTGATGGATTAATTCAGCTACGAGAAAGGACCATAAGTTGTAAATTGAGCGGAGGAATTATTAAGGATGTGCTATGGTTAGCCTTATGGGCTCATGTTCGAACTTGGGAAAAGGTTTAGAATTTATGCCTTGTATAGAAGCGGGTTTAAAGGGGAGTGGTTCTGACATGTGCTTCGTTGAGAGGATATTAATGTGCTAGAAGATTCATGGAGTTGATTATATTCGGGACCAAGTCAGAGCGGGTGGCTCTCAGTAACGGTCCTAGTGAATTCAAGAGGTAAAGTGTGGTGCCTAATGATGTCGAGCTTGTAGGTACAATTAAGAATCAAGCTTTGTAGCAGTTTATGAGAAGAGGCACAGAATGTTCCGGGATGTTTGGCTTGTGGTGTAGCATTTGGGTGTTATGAAATAGTTCGTGGGAATTAAGACAGCGTGGTCTCGTGATTCAAGGACACTCGGGGTGAGTGTAGATGGAGTATGTTATGTGTTGAATGGAGTTAGTCTTATTTTTAAGGCAAGTAAGGAGGAATTAGAAGAAGGAAAATTAATTAGCCATAATTGAATTGGCATATTGGGGCCAGTGATCAATTCGGTCCACGAGATCAAGTTATGTGTATTATTTGTGGGGGTATGTGTGAGGCCTGTCGGCCGCCGTGATTGATGATTTATCAGGGGCATTCTTCTGTTATGGCTTGTTAAGTGAAAGCGGATTCCGAAAGGGCTATGGTGGCTTGGACCACTACTTGCAGATTTGCATATTCTACAATTATGGGAAATTACCGGTGTATTGCTATGATTCTCCTGAAGTGATTTAAGTGCAGGTTCTTATATGATGAAATCTGAAAATATTAATGAATTCGGAGTTATGATGAAAATCGTATTCTATCGTATGTTGGCACGTTGGGTGCAGTGAGTAGCATGGAAATACAAAGTGAGGATCAAGGTTGCAGTTCAGTGTTGACAAGGATGTCACGGGCTCGGATGAGCAAGAAAAGGGTTGAATGATTAGAGTAAATTGGTATTGTCCTCCACGTCACCTAAGATCAATGTGTTGTGGAAGAAGTTTTACATCCTGGTTAAGGATTCTGGATCACTTTTCAGCATTAGTGCGTCCGATGGTTTAGATGTGTGGACCCATTATTTATTTCAGAAGATTGTGGGGGCGTGTCCCACGGGACGATGGTATAAGTGTGACATGTAGTCACCTGATTGGCTAAATATTTACACCAAGTATGAGGATTGTGGTAATATTATTAATATGAGAATTTATGCCTGGAGGGCACTTTGTATATTAGGTTATGAACTGAGGAGGTTGCTCTAGTTATGATGGTTAGACTTACGTGATATGAGGAAAAAGGGAGTTACTACGTACCTTTGAAAGGTCATTGGCCAAGTTAGTACAATCACAAATCGGCTTGAGATCGGCGGATCGATTTATTTGTGAACAGGGCTTTATATCAGGCCAGTTGTGTTCATTTCAGTAAGCGTTCCCTTTGGAGGAACAGTCAAGGTGTTATTTTGTCATCAGCTATTCCAAGTAATGATGTATTGTGCCGTATTAGTTGTGAGACGACTTATTAAATTCTTATGTGTTGAGGTTCCGCGTTGCGATAATGTTATGTGAGCAGGATGGCTCTTGAGATTCAGATCTTGTATCGCACATCAGTTGTGCTTGAGTTTTGTAGCCTATAGCGCTATGTGTTTTCTCAGGGATGGTATTATGCACTTGGCGTGCTTACGATCGAAATTTGATATTTTTATTATAATGAGCAGATTCAGCTCGAAGTGCAATCTCCTTATGTGAGATCTAGGTGTGGATCGGGTGGCACGCCGCCATGGGTATGTTATTTCGATCAGGTTGCGCGCCGCAACAGTGTGAGGTCAAGTCTGGTCCTCTATATGTTATTTTTTTTGTGTGTTTCGCTTCCTATCTTCTAAGGAAAGTCCGTATTAGCGCAGGGGTTAGGTAATTCCTTCCAGAGTTCGATTTCCTGTTTGTATTGTGTTCGGATTGGTGGCATATTGGCACATTACGGCGTCATATGAGACTTGTGATCGCATTCAAAATGGCTTATTGCCTGAGCAGTTCGTACTGGGTAAGATGAGATTGTGGGATTTAGGATCAGTGCAATTTGATTATATAAAGTATATTAAGGAGCGAAGATCATTATTTGGTTCAGAAAGTGATGATGTTTCTTGTCAGAAGTATAGACTCGATGATTGGTTGACTCAGCAGTTGATTATGAATTTTGGCATCTCATCTGTCGTGGCAGTATTGTAATAGTTAGAGTAATACCTATGTAGGTCATGAGGTTCACTGGGAGCATCGGATTCGTGGAATTTCGATTAGTTCAAACAGAAATGCTATTGTGGCCCTATGGGTAAAGTGATGCAAAGTGTGAATTCAACAAAGTTATGCAGTCATGTTTGAGTACGGCGTAGAGTGATTGATACGATGATCGTATGTTGGAAACAGGCCTGACAAAGAATTCCGGATGTTAGAATTGGGCTCTAAGGCTTATTTGCTTGAATAAAGGGGAATATCTTTAGAACTTATCAAGCTAATGTGCTCAACTAAGTTGTGGTAGCACGGGAAGGTGCACGAGGTGCTAAGAAGTGATTTCAGGCTACTTCGGTATAGTTCTCCGCACGTTCGAGGATGAACGTATGTTTAAGTGGGAGAGAATGTTACGGCCCGACCGGTCGTTTTGAGACCTAGCGCGTTGTTTAGTAGTCTGAGGCCATGAGCACTTCATTTCAGGTATTGTGACTTGTTTGCATGGTCGGAAATTTAAATTCAGGAAGATCAGAGTTAAATCTAAATGAAAATTCTCATTTGAGAAGCTTAAAGTTGAAAGAATGACTAAGAGTGGATTTTTGAGTAAACGACCTTGGAATCAAAATCTGAAGGTTCCAGCAGGTTCGTATGATGATATAGCACTCGGGCGTATGTCCGGTTCGGGTTTTGGATGATCCGGGAGCGTTTTGGCGCCTATTATGGAAGCTAGCATTTTGGAAGAAATTTCATAAGTTTGGTTTGAAGTGCATTTCAGTGTTATCGATGTCCGCTTGGGATTCTGAGACTGTGAATAGCTCTGTATGGTGATTCTAGAGTTGGGATCGTGATCGGAAGTGCATTCGGAGGTCCGTAGGTCATTTTGAAGCCATTTGGCTAAAGATAGAAATTTGAAGGTTTTTGAGGAGTTTTGACCGGAGGTTGACTTTTTGATATCGGGGTCGGAATCCAATTCCAAAAGTTGGAGTAGGTCCGTAATGTCAAATATGACTTGTGTGCAAAATTTGAGGTCAATCGGATGTGATTTGATAGCTTTAAACATCGGAAATAGAAGTTGGAAAGTTCAAAGTTCATAAAGCTTGAATCGGGGTGTAATTATGTGTTTTAGCATTGTTTGTTATGATTTGAGGCCTCGAGCAAGTCCGTAATGTGTTTTGGGACTGGTTGGTATGATTGGTTGGGGTCCCGGGGGCCTCGGGTGGATTCCGGGTGGTTAACGGATCGAACTTCGAATTTAAGAAGAACTGAAGCAGCTAGTATTTGGTATTTCCGCTTTTGCGTAAATGGGGCCGCTTCAGAAGTGAGGAGGAAGCCGCAGAAGTGATCCAGTGTGAGGGCAGTTAGGACAATAGAAGCGTCCCTTGATCCGCTGATGCGGAACCACAGAAGCAGTTGGCTGACCGCAGAAGCGAAAATGGGCTAGAGTCCAGGGACCGCAGAAGCGAAATATTTTCTGCAAAAGCGGGACCGCGGAAGCAGGATTATTTCCACAGAAGTGAAAATCCCTGGAGGCAGAAGGTTAATTTAAAGTCTGGGATTGGCCATTTCTCTCATATTTCTCTTGGCTTGGGGTGATTTTAGTTAGCTTCAAGGAGGGGATTTTCGTCGTCAATGTCAAGGTAAGTTATCCCCATCACTTTTGTGTTAAATATATCAATTATGTATGGATTTAAGTATGAAGATTAGTGTAAATTTGGGGTTTTGGTTGAAAACCTAGGAAATTAGAAATCTTAGATTTTGATTACGATTTTGAGTATGGAATTAAGATAAAATTTTATATTCGAGTTCCTAAGGTTACGGGTAAACTTTATCTTTGAAAAATTTCGAATTCCAGGCACGTGAGCCCGAGGCCATTTTTGTCAACTTTTCGTTCGGGGTTAGGACTTGTTATTAATTGGGTTGTAAAGTATAATTGAGCATATATTAATGGATTTATATGATCGTTGGCTAGTTTTTGTTCATTGTGCATTAGTTCAAGCCTTCGGAAGAATGTAGAATGTCAGTTGTGGATCTTCGGAGCGAGGTGAGTCTCCTTTCTAATCTTGTGAGGGGAAATTTACCCCATAGGTGAAATAATTCATTATGTGCTCCTATATGTGGGGGCTACGTACGCACGAGTTGACGAGAGTCCGTGCGTAGCTACTATTATACTATTGTCCGGGTAGTTAGGGCCCATCAACATGCTATACTTGGAATATCTGTAATCCTATTGACATTTGATCTTCGTAAATCACATTGAATTAATAAATGGATTTCTAAGAAGGACTTAAGCTTCGTGTTCTCAATTATTAAAGAGAATTGGTCTTTCTTGGATAATTGCTCCATGTTGACTTCTTGACTGATTGTCTGTCTGTGTGTTTATATTGGAACGGGCCGAACGCCTCAGCAGATTAATAGATGCATCTATAGGCGTGCCATCGACCCTCGGCAAGTGCACATTTATTTTTATTGGATCGGGTCATCGCCTCGGTATGATTTGCGCATGCTTGTGTTGCTGCCTGAACTTAATTAAGTTATTATTGCCCTTTTGTGGCTTAAAAATATTTGGATTATATTTAAACAGAAATTCTGGAATGTTTTCCTATGAAAAAATTACATATTTACTAGTTTCCTCTATCTGGATTAGAATCCTGTTTATAAAATAAATCCACTGTTTAATGTATACATATTAAGGATGAATCCTTATTGGACCATTAGAGAGCACCAAAGTTGATCATCTCGTATCTACCCCTTCGAGATTAGGCGGGATACTCACTGAGTACACGTTGATTACGTCCTCATACTACACTTCTGTGCATTTTTGTTGCACAAGTATATACACCTCTAACACCCTGCTGAGCGTAGCAGCATGGATGCTTTTGGGACTAAGTGAGCTGCATTGTTCGAGATGACCAGCAGCTAATATAGTTCCCTTCAATATTTTTATTATTTATTCACTGTCCACTGTATTTCGGACAGAGGTTGTACTTTATTCTTTCCTTATCGATAGTTGCTCATGCACTTGTGATACTGGGTTTCTGGGATGGTTTTGAAGTATTGTATTAACTGTTCAACATTTAAATTTGATTTGAAACTGTATCCTTTAAAATTTCTTAATAACTAAGGAAAAATCCTGTCTTTTCTAAAGTGTTAAAATAATGTTTAATTAAGTATTTGAGTTGGCTGGCCTGACGGCGGTGTCCGGCGCCACCACGACCCTTAGTGGATTTTGGGTCGTGACACTTAGGGCAGTCTTCAGATTTTCATTTACACCTAAGTCACTCTTTTATTTTTAAATTTTTAGCTAATTAGTCCCTTATTTATTGGCTTGTTTCCAAGTTACACTACTAAGTTCCTGAATTTCTAATTGGAACCCCATCTAGAAATTTCTAGGGGTTTCCAATTTCAGTTATTTGCAGGATTCCCTGTTTTAAATTACCCCAATTACCCCCGAACTAAGCCTGAAAGTACTACCTATGTTTACTAAACCCCAGCCCTGTTAACTTGACCATTGTTAATCAATCACAGGAGCTGGAAAGGTTGAGCTATAACCACACAATCCTAATTACAAAAGAAAAACTAACAATTGAACTAATCAACCTAATTAATCGAAACTGGACTTTAACTTTAATGAGCACTAATATCCTAAGGTTAAAATAAATAGTGAATTAAAAATTAACTAACAAGTAAAAAAAAAATTGAAACTAGAGTAGAATTCATGTCATATGATCAACAGCAAAAAATCATGCATCGAAGTCAAATACACAAAAATATGAATCAAACTGAATCGAAATTAATTCTAAGAAAACTGAAAAGATAAACAGAAAAAATCAAATTTAACTAAACTAATCAATAAAAAGTAAAAATTAAAGAACTAAACACTGAATTAATAAGACTCCCTGGAAATTGAAACAGAACAAAAGATTTCTAAAGAACTAGGGAACACAAAAACTAAACTAAAAATAAAAAATAATCCAAAAACAGAATCAACAAACGAAATAAAAATACAATCAAATAAGAAGGAAACACTTACTGATTTAGCCCTAGCTTGGACTGACCTCGAATCTAATCCTAAAAAATGTCACGCGCTTGTTCTTGCAAGAACAAGCATATAACCTTATTCGGAACCCAATTCGAACACTGGCAATCCTTGAAAAATTCAACCAGTTCATATCATAACCCTAGGTCTAAAATTCGTACAATTATGGCTAGATTTTGGGGAAATTAGTTTGGGGTTTTGAAAGAGAAGATCGAGAAGGTTGTGGGGTGTCATTTCAGTAAGGTTTGAGGATGGTGCCACCACCGGAGAACAAAGGCGGCGGCTAGGGTTTGTAGATTCAAATGAAGATTCGAAGGGTTTGGAGGGGTATTGAGGAAAGTCAAGCATGGAAAGGTAATGGTGAGAAGGAGGGGAAGCTATGGTGTTAGTTTGGTAACGTTTGGAGGTGGCGCCACCGTGGGCGGTGGAGGCGACGCCTAAAGATTCGGATATTCGACCAATTTGGCTAAGTTTTGGAGGAAACTAGGTTTAGATCCGGAATTGGGAGGATGAGGAGGTGTTATGGTGTAAATTTGGAGTTGTTTGGTGACCGGTCGCCGCCGTGAGGTTATTTCCGATGGCTGTCTAGGATGGTAGATGGTGGAGGTGTCTCTGATGGAATGAGGTGTGGGAGATGGGCTTGGGGGGGGGGGGGG
>MU766698.1:99707-146443 GCA_026770625.1 Nicotiana glauca
TCGACGGCTAGGATCTTCCCTTTGCGAAACGATGTCGTCTCGAAGGGGATGGGGGCTGGACCGGGTTGGGGCGTTTGGGCTTTGGACTAGGGCGGTTTTGGGGGGAACTTATTTGGGCTGATGAGATTGATTTGAATACTGGCCCAAAAATAGCTGGCCTGATTTGCTCTTCTTTTTGTTTTCTTTTTAATTCAAATCTTTTATTTATTCTTCTCTTTTTCTCTTTCTTTTTGTTTTTAATTTTAAAACTAGAATTAAAACCTCACTACTAATTCAAACCACGTAATTAAGCTATGATTAGTCTAATATCAATTTTAAAAAATTAACAAACCTAAAACTAAGATTAAAGCCAAACAAAACAAATCGCAGTTTCTTTATGACTTTTTCGTATGTTTGTGAAAGTTTAATTACTAATTAATATAAAAATATGTAGAATTAAATCCTAAATTCTTATGTAATATTTTTTGTATTTTTTTATTAATTGTCATGCACACAAATAAAAATACACACAAAATTACGCAATTCAATCCTAAAAATCAAGTAATAAAAAAGAAAATTCCTAATTTTATGAATTTTATAAGAATAATTCAAGAGAGGCAAAAATCATGTGCTCACATCTACAACTTCCATATTTTATTCATTTGAATTCACTCTCTAGTAGGTATATAATTCAAGCTCTTGAGTTGAAAAATGTCGGAGCATCTTTATTGAAGAAGAAACAAATTGATTTGGTTCTTTTGATAAAGTTTCTTTCGTATTGGATCTTTTTGCATGAATGATGTTTTTTTTGATTGAGTGAATTGAGATTTGCAAATGTTAACGTTAATTTATTATGTTCATGACTATGTTCGTTTTTTTTCTTTGTTTTTTCAATAACATATTTTTCTTGGCTTGTGACTTGTTACCAGCAAGTATTGTTATGTTTACATTTTGATTTCAAGCCCTTGTAGCACCATTCTCATATTTTGAAATTTAAATTAGTATGCGAAGTTGAACAATTTTTTAACATTAAGATGTAAAAAAAAATATATAGATTGCATTAGTGGAAGGATCTTATCTTCAATTTATGTTCTTGGCCGCATATTTTCTTAAATTAACCATGTGAAGATTCAACTTCCCCTGCTTCAAAATGGTACTGTAGAAGTTATAGTGGTGATACTACAATTGTCTCTTTAGCATAGTGTTAAATAAATTAATTACTTTAAGTGTTCTTTGTTATAAGTTTAAAATGCATATTTGTATGTCCATGTTTGTTTTGTTCCTTTTGGTTCATCCGAATAGTTCTCAACATGGTTTCTTTTTCTTTTTGTGCTCATATGGTCATTTAAGATTCATTATTTTTTTATAAAATTTTGTTAGTTTCTTTCTAGAATTTGAAAACGAAAGTCGGTCTTTTGAAGATGATATGGAGATGAACCCAAAGCTGGCACATGTCTTTTGTTATTTTCACATAAATGCCAACTCCACGTTTTTGAATTGTAGTATGCTATAACAAAAGGCTCCACAAGAGGGGTTGCTCTGATGGTAAGCAACCCCCACTTCCAACCAAGAGGTTATGAGTTCGAGTCTCCATAAGAGCAAGGTGGGAAGTTCTTGGAGGGAAGGATGCCGGGGGTCTATTTGGAAACAGCCTCTCTACCCCAGGGTAGGGGTAAGGTCTGCGTACACAGTACCCTCCCCAGACCCCACTAAGTGAGATTACACTGGGTTGCTGTTGTTGTGTTGTTGTTGTATAATAAAAGGTTCCACTGATATACATGTAGCTAGCCCATTTCTTTAGGCCTTTTGTTCTTATCAATTTTTACCACTCTATCCACAATAAAACCTCAAAACACATGGCCCTCATTTAATTAATTTTAAATCCTTGGAATTCGAGGTGTGCCATTTAGCTAATTTCCATGGTCCTCGCAAAGTTAACAACGCGTAGTTGCTTTAGGCGTATTATTTTAATAATTTATCTTCCTAAATTCGGGTGCGCATTCATGTGACAAAAATCTAAAATCTCAACAATGTTAAAATATGTCGAAGACCGCGGGTGCATTTATGTGACGTGGTTCAAGACGTGTTTTAATAACGTTGCAATCTTCCTAAATATTAATAAAAGCGGTTAAAAGTTAAAATTGTACATAGGTTCAAAATATTTTAAATCAGATAACTAAGCCGAATATAACAGTTGAACGACCGTCTAGAACCACAGAACTCGGGAATGCCTAACACCTTCTTCCGGGTTAACAGAATTGCTTAATTGAATTTCTGGTTTGCGGATTGTTAAACAGAGTCAATCCTTTCCTCGATTCGGGATTTGACGGGTGACTTGGGACACCATAAATCTGTCAAGTGGCGACGCTGAATCTTTTAAAAATAAATTCCTTTTCGATTGTTCTTTAATTGGAAAATACTCCTTTATACCCTTCCGGGTGTAGGTAAAAAGGAGGTGTGACTGCTCTGGCGACTCTGCTGAGGACAAGAACCCAGAACCTCGGTTCAGAGTTCAAGAATTCGAGCTTGGAATAATTGTTGTATTTGGATTTATTTATTATCTGATTTTTACTACAAGTTTATGTCAAGACCCAAAATCCACTAAGGGTCGTGGTCGCGCCGGACACTGCTGTCAAGCAGGCCAACCAAATTATTTAATCGAAATCTCGTTTTAAGACTTTTGAAATCTAGGATTTTTCCTTCAAATTTAGCAATTTTAAAGAATATAGTCTCAAATAAAATTTAAATGATATGCAGTTAATACAATACTTCAAACCATCCCAGAACCCGGTGTCACAAGTGTATAAGCATCTACAGATAAGGAAAGAAAATACAACATCCGTCCGTAATACAGTGGACAGGAAGTAAATACAGTACACTGGAAGGGACTACTCTAGCTGTGGCCGTCTCAAATGATGCAGCTCACCTAGTCCTAGAATCATCTGCGCTGCTACGCCCAGTAGGCCACTAGGGTTACATATACCTGTGCAACAAAACTGCACAAAAGTGTAATATGAGTACGTAAACAACGTGTACTCAATGAGTATCTTGCCTAATCTCGAAGAAGTAGAGACGAGATGGTCAACTTCGACACTTACTAAAGGTTAATTGACAATATATTAAAAACGTGAGGAATCATGGATTTATATAGCAGTTATAATTCGCGAAGCCAGAAAAAAAAACAGGTAAACACCTTCAACAAATAATCAAGGATTTTCAAGGTTTACTCTTCATTATCTTATCAATTTATATCAAGCCACGAAGGGCAATTTCACATTTAAAAATCTCAACCGATAATATAACATGCGCAAATAACACGGAGGCGACGGCCTGATCCAACAGAAAGAAAGTGTGCACTTGCTGAGGGTCGACGGCGCACCAATAGATGCATCTGTTTTATCTGCCGAGGCATTCGGCCTGTTCCATAAATAAACACATACCCTGCTCGCGAATCATGTATGCGATGCAGGTACAAATAGAGATACATGCTCAATCAGTCAATTAAGGACTTATCGGGGGGATATTTATCCAAATAAAATAATTTCTCTATTAACAATCAAGCAAAAATGATATTTAATCCCTTTTTAAATTCATTTACTAATCCAAGGTGATATAAGCAATTAAATCCATCAATGTGTCCATAAATAATCCAAGTATAACATGCTTGTGGGTCCTAACTACCCGAACAATAGCATAGTAGTAGCTACTCACGGACTCTCATCACCTCATGCATACATAGCCCCCAAAATTAGGAGCACATAATCAATTATTTCACCTATGGAGACAATTCCCTCTTACAAGGTTAGAAAGGAGACTCACCTCGCTCTGAAGCCTATATTCCGATTCAAGAACGCGCCCAAACCTCTCATTTAGAGCCGAACGATCCACAACTATTCAAGTAATGTAAGATCTAGTCAAAACATGCTTAAAGGTTCATATTCTAACTATCAAACCAATTTTCCAACCCTAAATTCAAGGTTCTTATAAATCCGACACCGGGCCCACTTGCCCGAATTCCGAAACTTTTCGAAGGAAGTTGTTCTTTATAACCTAAGGATAAAAAATATATGATTTCTACTGCATTCTATAACCAATTTCGTGGTTAAACCTTGTTTTTAACAAAACCCTCGTTTTTACTCTATTCCCATGATTTTCACTAATTTTACATGTGTCAATCTACCCAAAACTCAAGAATTAAACTAAGAATACATGGGATAGCTTACCTTAAGATACTAGGGGGAAGTCTTCTCTCAAAAGCTCCCAAAATCGCCCAAGAAACGAGTGAAAAGTAAGGAAAAATGGCCTTAAGTCCGAATAAATGAAGGTGGCCTTCAGTGATTTCCGCATATGCGGTCTTAGGCCGCATCTGTGACCACTACTTCCGCAGTCTGGGGCGCTTCTGCGGGCCGGCCCACCGCTTTTGTGGAAGAAAGATCACTTTTGCAGTATAGGATGCTTCTGCAGGCTGGCCCACCGCTTCTGGGGTTCCGCTTCTGTGGATTTAGGACCGCATCTGCCGTCTTGGGCTGCCTAGCCTTGGGCCACTTCTGCGAGGCTACGACCGCTTCTGCGGTCTCTCACCTGCGGCCAACGAACCATTGTTGCGGTTATGACAGATTCCATTTTGATCCGTTAACCACTCGAAATCCACCCGAGGCCCCCAGGACCCCAACCAATCATACCAACCATACCCAAAACTACGGACTTGCTTGAGGCCTCAAATCATATCAAAGAACACTAAAATCGTGAATCAACCTCCAATCCAAACTTAAGGAACTTCAAAATTTCAAATTTCTATTTCCGATGTTTAAACCTATCAAATCATGTCCGATTGACCTCAAATTTTGTGCACAAGTCATATTTGACATTACGAACCTACTCCAACTTCCGGATTCAAATTCCGACCCCGATATCAAAAAGTCAACTTCCGGTCAAACTTCTCAAAACCTTCAAATTTCTATCTTTAGCCAAATCACTCTAAAATGACTTACGGACCTCCGAATTCACTTCCGATCACGTTTCCAACTCCAGAATCACCATACGGAGCTATTCACCGTCTCGAAATCCCAAACAGACATCGATAAAACTGAAATGCACTTCAAGCCAAACTTATAAAATTTCTTCTAAAATGCTAACTTCCACAATAGGCGCCAAAACGCTCGCAGGTTATCATAAACCCGAACCGAGCATACACCCGAGTCCGAAATCATCATACGCACCTGATTCAACCTTCAAATCCTGATTCCGATGTCATTTACTCAAAATTCCAATCATAGTTCATTCTTTCAATTTTAAGCTTCCAAAATGAGAATCTTCTTTCTAAATCAACCCTAAACTTCCCGAAATTCCATTCCGACCACGTGTACATGTCATAATACTTGAAACGAAGCTGCTCATGGCCTCCGATTGCTGAGCAGAGTGCTAGAATTCAAAATGACCAGTCGGGTCGTTACATTGTCTCTCACTTAAACATACGTTCATCCTCGAACGTGCTGAGGACTTCACTGGAGAGGTCTGAAATCACTGCTTAACTTCTCATGCACCTTCCCGTGCCACCACAACTCAGATGAGCACATCAACTCGATCAATTTTGAATATATTCCATTTTGTTCAAGCAAATAAGCCTTAAAGCCCAATTCCAATATCCGGGATTTTATGCCCGACCTGTTCCCAATATAAGATCACCATATCAATTACCACACACTGTACCCAAACATTACTGTATACCTTAGCTGAATTCACGCCTTGCATCACTTTACTCACCAGACCCCAATAACATATTCTGATCAACTTAGTCGAAATCCTACTAATCTGATGCTTCCATTGTACCCCATGACATACACAGGCCTTACTCTAACCTTTACAATGCCGCCACAACAGAAAAGATGTGCAGAAATTCATAATCAACCACCGACTCAACCAATCATTGAGTCTATACCTCTAACAAGAAGAATTACCACATTCTGAACCAAATAATGATCTTTGCTCTTTAATATATTCCATACAATCAGATTACGTTGATCCCAAATACAATGATCTCGTCTCATCCAGTACGAACTGTTCAGGCAATAAGCCACCCCGACATGACCAAAAGTCCCATATGATGCTACTATGTGCCAATAGGCTACCAATTCGAACGCGATACAAAGGAAAATAAACTCTGGAAGGAATTACCTAACTCACGCACTAATACGGACTTTCCTTAGAAAAATAGGAAGCAAGTCATGCAAAAATAGTGGATAGAAAGCTATCCTCTACATCACACTGTTGCGGCGTGCAACCCGATCCACACATAAATCTCACATAAGGAGATGCACATCGAGCCAAATTTGCTCATTACAACAAAAATATCGAATATCAGTCATAAGAATTCTAAGTGCATAATAACATCCTTGAGTGAACATATAGCGCTATATGCTACAAAACTCGAGCACAACTGAGGTGCGATATACAACCTGAATCTCAAGAGCCATTTTGCTCATAATACATCATTTCTACGCGGATTCCTCAACACATAAGCAATTCCTCAAGTCGTCTCACAACTCACACGGTGCAATGCATCACTACATGAAATATTTGACAATGCAATAACACCCCGACTACTCCATAAGGAGCGCATTACTGAAATGAACATGACTATCCTGACATAGAGCCCAAATTCATATTTAAACCCATCCACCGACCTCAAGCCGATCCTGATCATATCAAACTAAGCCAATAACATTTCAAAGGTCCATACTAATTTCCCTCTTCTCATAACACACACGGACAACCATCACAACCGGAGTACTCATCCACAGTCCACAACTTAGTAACGGAGTGCCCTCCGGGCATATATCCTCAACTTATCGATGTCATCACAACTTTTCATACTTAGTTTAACTTCTTCAATCAATCAAGTGACTACATGCAACACTTATATGATATTCATGTGGGACTCGCTCCAACAACCTTCCAAAACACATAACAGGTCCACTCATCCAGACCACTAGCCGCACCAACGCCAAAAAACGATCAAGAATCATTAACCATGATACAAGCCCTTTTTACAAAACACCGATCTCAGGTGACGCTAAAGACAATACCAACTTACTTTAAACATCAAAGTTCCTTTCCTGCTCATTCGAGCTTGTGACATCCTTGTCCACACTGAATTGCAACCTTGATTCTCACTCTATATTCCATACTACTCACTGCACCCGACGTGCCAACGCACGATAGAACATGATTATTCATCGTCACTCCAGAGCCACTAATAGGTTAACACTTCATCACATAAAGGCTTTTCACGGAAATCACTTCAGGAGGAACATAGCAACACACAGGTAAATTCTCATAACCGTAGAATATGCAAACATCTAGGTAGTGGGCTAAGCCACCATAGCCCTTCAGGAATCTGCTTCCACATAACAAGCCATAACAGTAGTATGCTTGTGAATAACATCAATCACCGCAGCTGACAAGACTGATACGCACCGCCACAGATCACTCGCATAACGTAATCACGCTGAAAGAGCTGATCTCTACCACCAATATGCCAAATTCAACTATGGCCAATAAATATACCTTTTCTAATTTATCCTTGATTGCCTTGGAGATAATACCACCTCCATCCAACATATAACCTACTCCATATGCACTTATCCCGAGTGACCTTGAACCACGAGACCATGCTGCCTCAAATCCCACGAACTATTTCATATCTCGCAAATGCTACACCACAATTCAAAATATCATAGAACATCTGGGCACCTTCTCATAAGCTGCTACAAAGCTTGATTCTTAACTTTACTTATAGGCTCAAAATCATTTGGTACCACACTTTATCTTTTGATTTTCACTAGGACCGCTGTTGAGAGCCACCCCCTCTGCCTTGGCCCCAAATATAATCAATTCCATAAATCTTCTAGCACATGGATGCCCCATTGGTGAAGCACCTGGCAGAATCACTTCCCTAGGAACCCGCATATCTACAAAGCACAATTCTGAATTCCTCCTCCATGTCTGAACATGGACCAATAAGGCCAACAATAGTCCACCATTAATACTTCCTTGCTCAATTTACCACTTATGGCCCTTTCCCGTAGCTAAAATAGCCCATCGATATGCTAATAGCCAAAAATCATGCAAGTAGTTAAACATACAACCCAATCATAAGCGGTGGGACTCTCCCACTTAGCATGAAGCCATCATTTCACAAATCTGGACTTTACCCGTCCTTTTTATCTCTTATTGGCATAACCTTGCACAATCAGCTGCCAAAGTTCTCGAAATCTTTCTGTAAAACCCCATCCTTTTATACTCCGATTCACCCACTTCATTCGCACGACTGAACTCTTTGCTACAGAACCGATAAAACTCTTCGCAGAAGCCTCGCCAACCACGCGACTGCTAACGTGCTCACTCGGTTAACCTACCTATAAAAGCTCTCCCCGACCTCTTCCAATGGCATCGCACGGGGTACGATCACTTCGACATCAATAACCCATCCTGAGTCTGAGCTCACTCTCCAACTGCACAGGTCCATTTACCCCTTATGGATATCATTTAAGTGTGTGACAACATTCTTTCAATTAAAAGTCATGCTACATTCTTTTTCATTTAAGCGGCTCCTTTCTGTTATATTAAATCTTCGGCCGCACAAGAATCCCTACTTCAAATTAGATCCGTAGACCCTAATAACCAAGCACCAATATTCTCAAATCATTCTAGACTCTCCTTAAGGCGCATAGTCATTTTATTACCATGCCCCTACGCAGCTCCGCTGCTCTCCCACTTTGGGCAAACTCACTTCTTTAATCAACTGCTCGGCCTGCGCTCCCTAAGCCTGGCCTTTTAGAAGTTTAAAACTCTGCCTGACCCTTCCCGCATGTCCTTCTCATCTTTTGCTACTCAGTCATTGCCCTAATAAAATTTATCCTCATAGAACTTGAATCCACAATTTGCCGTCAACTCCAAACTTTTCCGAAGGTCATCTTTATCGAACCGTCAACATTTAAAATAGTGATTCAATCCTAAACCACTGCATCCTGCGATATTTGACAGTTGTACCTCCGATACTATTTCACAATATCTTGCCCAAAGGCGAATTGTAGAAGATCATAACACCAATAACTTTGTACGTTCAATTAGGACAACAACATCCCATCATAGAAGAAAACTCTACAACACTTGCCATTACCAAGCCTCATTACTTCCACCAGCCCACATCTGACCATCATTAGTTCAATTGTCTTTCCCCTCCTCAGAATAAAATACTGAATCTCTTGATTATGCACTGAGTAAACTCTCCTTCAAGTCATCCATTGCCCCGACACGGGGGCAAAACATCCTACCATCATATCACTACTGCGCAACATTCGTTCATAAGCATCATGGCAACGTGTGCCTAACCTCGAGCTCTCAAAAGTACCATTACTGAGCTGAAACATTAGAATATCCTTCCATAAGGTGATGATAATAATCCAGTCAACTACACCGGGAGTAACATCCCGTGTCACATATGTTAGTACTATTACGATTCTTCAACTCTCGATTTATAACAAGCGCTTTGCGTCACATAAGATTGAGTAGGAAGAAACGAAGGCATAAACGTCACAGGAATCGAATCGCACGATAAGGAATCAAGAAGGGAAGTACTCCTAACAGTCCTGCAGCCTCCCGAGTATAAGATTAGATTTCTCCGTACCGATCCGCGAGACTCTACTAGACTTGCTCATGACTCGTGATACATAAGGGAAACCAGTGCTCTGTTACCATGTTGTCACGAAACAAAATCCACTAAGGGTCATGGTGGCACCAGAAACTGCTATCAGGAAAGCCAACAAAATTACTTAATCAAAATCTCGTTTTAATACTTTTGGAATCTAGGATTTTTCCTTCAAATTTAGAAATTTAAAAGAATATAGTCTCAAATCAAATTTAAATGATAAGTAGTTAATACAACACTTCAAACCATCCTAGAATCCGGTGTCACAAGTGCATAAGCATCTACAGATAAGGAAATAAAATACAACATCCGTCCGGAATACAGTGGACAAGAAGTAAATACAGTACACTGGAAGGGAATGCTCTAGCTGCAGCCGTCTCAAATAATGCAGCTCACCTAGTCCCAGAATCATCCGCGCTGCTACGCCCAGTAGGCCACTAGGGTTACATATACATGTGCAATAAAAATACACAGAAGTGTAGTATGAGTATGTAAACAACGTGTACTCAATGAGTATCCCGCCTAGTCTCGAAGAAGTAGAGACGAGATGGTCAACTTCGATACTTAATAGAGGTCAATTGACAATATACTAAAAACGTGAGGAATTATGGATTTATATAGCAGTTCTAATTCGCGAAGCAAGAAAAAAACAGGTAAACACCTTCAACAAATAATCAAGGATTTTCAAGGTTTACTCTTCATTATCTTATCAATTTATATCAAGCTACGAATGGCAATTTCACATTTAAAAACATCAAGAGACAATATATCATGAACAAATAACACCGAGGCGACGTCTCGATCCAACAAAAATAAATTATGCACTTGCCGAGGGTCGACGGTGCGCCAATAGATGCATTTATTTAATCTGCCAAGGCGTTCGGTCCGTTCCATAAATAGACACAGACCCTGATCGCGAATCATGCATGCGACGCAGGTACACATAGAGATACATGTTCAATCAGTCAATTAAGAACTTGTCGGGGGATATTTATCCAAATAAAACAATTTCTCTTTTAACAATTTATGAAAAATGACGTTTAATCCCTTTTTAAATTCACTTACTAATCCAAGGTGATATAAGCAATTAAAGCTATCAATGGGTCCATAAATAATCCATGTATAACATGCTTATGGGTCCTAACTACCCGGACAATAGCATAATAGTAGCTACGAACAGACTCTCGTCACCTCGTGCATACTTAACCCTCGCAATTAGGAGCACATAATCAATTATTTTACTATGGGGACAATTCCCTATTACAAGGTTAGAAAGGAGACTCACCTCGCTCCGAAGCCTATATTCTGATTCAAGAACGCGCCCAAACCTCCCATTTAGAGCCGAACGATCCACAACTATTCAAATAATGTAAGAGTCAAAACAAGCTTAAAGGTTCATATTCTAACTATCAAACCAATTTCCCAACCCAAAATTCAAGGTTCTTATGAATCCGACCCCAAGACCACATGCCAGGATTCCGAAACTTTTTGAAGGAAGTTGTTCTTTATAACCTACGGATAAAAAATATATGACTTCCACTCCATTCTATAACCAATTTCGTGGTTAAACCTTATTTTTAACAAAACACTAGGTTTTACTCTATTCCCATGATTTTCACTAATTTTACATGTGGTAATCTACCCAAAAATCAAGAATTAAACTAAGAATAGGTGGGATAGATTACATGAAGATACTAGGGGGAAGTCTTCTCTCAAAAGCTCCCAAAATTGGGCCGCATCTGCGACCACTGCTTCTGCGGAAGAAAGATCACTTCTGCGGTCTGGGGCACTTCTGCGGGCCGGCCCACCACTTCTGCGGATTAAGGGCCGCATCTACGATCTTGGGCTGCTTCTGCGAGGCTACGACCGCTTCTGCGGTCTCGCACCTGCGGCCAACCAACCACAGGTGCGGTTATGACAGAAGCAGGTGCTTCAGCACTTTCCAAAAATTCCTTTTTGATCCGTTAACCACCCGGAATCCACCCGAGGCCCTCAGGAACCCAACCAATCATACTAACCAAACCCAAAACACATTACGGACTTGCTCGAGGCCTCAAATCATATCAAGCAACACTCAAATTGTGAATCAACCTCCAATCCAAACTTAAGGAACTTCAAAATTTTAAACTTCTATTTCTGATGTTTAAACCTATCAAATCACGTCCGATTGACCTTAAATTTTGCGCACAAGTCATATTTGACGTTACAGACCTACTCCAACTTCCAGATGCAGATTCTAACCCCGATATCAAAAAGTCAACTTCCGGTCAAACTTCTCAAAACCTTCAAATTTCTATCTTTAGCCAAATGACTCTAAAATGACCTACGGACCTCCGAATTCACTTCCGATCGCGCTCCCAACTCTAGAATCACCATACGGAGCTATTCACATTCTCAAAATACCAAACGAACATCGATAACACTGAAATGCACTTCAAGCCAAACTTATAAAATCTCTTCTAAAATGCTAACTTCCACAATATGCGCCAAAACGCTCCCGGGGTTATCCAAAACTCAAACTGGGCTTACGCACAAGTACGAAATCATCATACGAACCTGTTGGAACCTTCAAATCCTAATTCCGAGGTCGTTTACTCAAAATTCCAATCCTAGTTTTGTTCTTTCAATTTTAAGCTTCCGAAATGAGAATCTTCTTTCCAAATCAACCCTGAACTTCCCGAAATTCCATTCCGACCATGCGTACATGTCATAATACCTAAAATGAAGCTACTCATGGCCTCGAATTGCTGAACGGAGTGCTAGAATTCAAAATGACCGGTCGGGTCATTATAGTTTGGGCTTAAATGTGCTAAATGTTTCTTTTTACCGCTTTGATATTATCTGAACTGTATATATAAACGACTACGAAACCCCACTCTTCTCTCTCCTGAGGAGTGCATGCTAGTCGTGACTTCTTTCTGTTAGTGTGATATACCAAATAGAACGAGGTTCGGACAAGTTGCAAAGCCGGATGATCTTTTGGTTACCGGTACGCAACCCTCCCCCCCCCCCCCAGCTCGAGTTGTCCGCTCGGGTTAGCCAGGTCTAGAATAATACACCAGGTTTTAAACATAGAATAACAAGACCCCATTCTGGATCCCTAGTAGGAACATTTGTCTGCATTACGTGCATTTTGACTTTGGATACTCAACACAGGGGTTGGGTCTGCATAGGACAGGTGTACCAAAAATGAAAAAGACCATCCTGATGCATCTTACTCGCTACTTGTGCATTTATTTGCTTCGGATTTGCATGCTGACCGGCTTTTTGAATAAAAGGAGAGAGTTTGGGAAAGAGAATAGCAGTGTGAGGGCTAACAGAGGTAATTACCTATTTTGAAAACTAATGTCCTAAAATATACTGAAATGCTGCCGAAATTTTGAAAAAAAAGAATTTTTAGTGTTTTCAAGGAAAAAGAAATTTTTTTGTTGTGTCAAAATTGGCAGAACTACTTAATTTTGATTCTCATCGGATGTGGGATATGTAGGCAACCCATATCGGGTTCAACTATTTGGAAAAAACAGGAAAAAAAGGAAAAAAATAAGAAACAAAATTAGGGGAAAATAAATGTCGTCGTTTTGCCATAAGTAAAGATAATGCCATTCTGGTCCAAAATAGCCAAATGTCCCCAAAAGGACGTCAGAAGGTCGTTTTTGTGAGAACAGCCGCCTTTGGTCATTTCTCAAAAATTTTGGCAGGTTAGCAAACACAACATTTAAATGTTCTTCGAAAGTGCTGAAAGGCCGTATTGACAAAACCAGATATTTTTATGAAATTTTTTTAGATACAGTGATGATTTTATTTTAAAAAATAAAAAATAAAAAATAAATAAAAAATAAAAAAATAAAAAAATCTGTATTTGTCAGTCAGAATCTGTTGGTCTATTTTTAGGCTGTACTGCCATTTTGATGTTAGAGTCTGTTAATCTTGTTATAAAATGTGTCGTTGTAATAAACACATTTTTCTTTTATGGAAAATTTGAAGAAAAAAATACAAAAATTTTCTTAGTCATTTGGCACTAATCCGCCAGAACTACGCTCGGTCTGATTCATGCGGGGTTATGATACGCAGGCAATCTCCATAAGATTGGACCACAACTAAAATAAAGAAAAAAGAAAATAAAATAGAAAAAAAGGGTGTGAGTGACAATAAAAGGAGGGATCATGATTAGGAAAAGCCGGGATGACACAAGCAACCAAGCAAATACATAATAGAAATGGTTAATTGCTTAGGTGCATTGCATCCTTAATGTGCATTTGCCTATCTGTTAAAAGCCCTTACGTTACCAGGATGCTCCCATTTTGCTCATTTTCAATATTCAGAAAGGTGGTTGGTTTGTGGTTACCAAAGTAGTAACTCCTCTCCACAACCTAAAATCCAAAAGGGAATGGCGGATAACAACAAAATTGGGTTGGTTGATACCGGTGCCCAAAAGCAGTTGGTTGAAAAGAACACTCATTTGGCTGATGAGGCAAAAATGTTAAGACGACACATAGCTGACATGTATTAGGCTTGGATGACTGGGAAGGCAACACCCCCGCCACCACCGAGCTTCCTAGATGCTGCCCTTATCCAAACTGCAGACACAACGCCAGATGACCCTCCATACTCTCCAGATCCGCCCACTTATCTCCAAGCTCATGATGCCCAATATTACCCCTCAGAAGTTGCCCACAAGGTTCCCTACTCATACAAACAAGGTCCGTGGGATGAACCACATGTTGAAAATGAAAGGTTCACAGGAAGAGAAGGTAAAGATGGGATACCCAGGAGGCTGAAAGGCATAGCACAATCCTTGAAGAACAAACAAGGAAGGGGAGACCAGGGTAGCATGTCCTACAAAGAATTGTCTTTGTCCTCGAACGCTGCCTGCCTGTGTGGTTCAAAGTGCCAAAGTTTAACCTGTATGATGGGTATGGAGATCCAGTAGCCCACCTGAGGGTTTATTGCAGTAAAATGAGAAGTGCTGGAGAGAAAAATGACTTGTTGATGGCATATTTCAGTGAGAGCTTGACTGGGGCAACTTTGGAATGGTATAACCGTCACGATGTTAGTAAGTGGCCTACATTGGGTGACATAGCTCAAGATTTTGTTAGGCACTTTCCATACAAATTAAGCATTACCCTAGACTGCTCTTCCCTATCTAAAATGGAAAAAAGGCCGGATGAAAGCTTTAGGGAGTTTGGTTTCAGATGGAGGAAGCAAGCTGCTCGAGTCAATCCCCCGATTGATGAAAAAGAAATGGTTGAGCTTTTCCTACAAGCTCAGGGGCCGACCTACTTCAGTTATTTGATCTTGGCCTTAGGTAAGCCTTTTAGTGATGTGGTAAAAATGGGGGAGATGGTAGAAGAAGGAATCAAAGCAGGCAAACTCATGAGTTGTTCGAAAGATATTCAGAACATCCGAATAAGCTTAGGTGGAAGAAAGAGAAATAGAAAAGATGATATGATAGGCTTTCCCGATCAACACTTCCAGCCGCGTCATCATCCCCGAGGATATCCTTGTGTACCAGATGATCCTCCCCAATTCCACTTCTCTCCACATAACTCCTAGAGTCGTACATCACTTTCCCAGTACCAAGCTCCACAAAATGCCTATCTACCCCCACGAGCCCATCGAAAACCCCCTAGAGTAGGTTTCTGGCCCAATAAAGCCTTTAAGAATGAGAGGTTACGAAAGAAGAAAACCTTCACTCCAGTGGGAGAGTCATATGCCGGTCTGTTCCAGAGGCTAAAAAAATTAGACATGTTGAAGCCGACCCAGATAAAAATGCCAAACCCTTTTCCAAAGAAGTTTGATTTTTCTCAAAGATGTGCATATTGCTCAAATGCCCCGTGGCATGACATAGAGAAGTGTTGGAATCTGAAGAATGCGATTCAGGAGCTTTTTGATGTAGGTGACATTGTCGTGCAAAATCCAGATGCAGCAGACACTAGCCAAAGTTCATCGCCTGTTAGTAATGAGACACATATGTTTGGTATGACTTGTTTTGAAAAGGAATATGAGAGTTCTTCTAAGATCCTCAGAGGTCTACGTGCTATAAACATTTCAGCTCTATCAGAGGTTGATTTTAAGAACGAGCAGTCACAAGGAACCCAAAAGCAATTTGTTAAGAACAACATGATGGAGACTTGTAAAGGTCCTAGTATTGTTGATGCAGAAGTAAGTGGTTAAGATGCCAATCGTGGTAATTGGAAAGATATTCCTTTCTTGGCTAGCCAGGGAGGAGTCTTGGTGGTTTATTTTGTTGTCGTTTCTGTTGTCCGGGTTATTTCAGGGTTGTAATCCGGATATTGTCTTGTAACTCAAACCCTTCTATCCTTTTATTTTTCCCGGTTTGTTTAAGTCATAGTAACTCATTTAGTGCTGTCTAGGTTTGTTCCAGGGTTGTAACCCCAGTTTAGTTTGCTTGTCTTGTTGTTCGAACCATTTCACCATCTAATGTAATTTCCTTTTTTTTTGTTATTTCTAGTCATTTTATTTTGTTTAGTTCTCTCCTCTTTACAATCCTTTTCATGTCGAATCTAGTGACATGATATGCACGCATAATTCTAGGCCTAATCTTAAAGGTTACTTCAATCACAAAACAATCGGGAAGATGATAAGGGCACTTGAGGAAAATAAGAACACTTTGAGATCATTTGAAGCCCGAACCATGTGAAACTGGGGTAGGTAGAACATAAAGAAACCCTATTGAAATGCATCATGCCACGTCAGGTTGAAGCTATCGGCCAGTTGCCCGAATTGGCAGGGGCCATTCGTGGTAATGAAGAGTGTTGTCCAATGGTACTTAAAATTAACAAAAGGCGAATATGTGGATATGGTTATCAAGTCTGGTACAATCAAAAGATGTTACGAGTGTTTTGCTTTGTTTGTTTAATTGTGTTGTTTACGCTTGGCATGCTCTAAAGATTGGAATGACAAAGTCATTTTGTTCTGCTATCTAAACACTTTATCCTTCGTTACCCCTTTTATCCTTGTTTATTTTCTTTCATACCTCTCTTTCGGAATCAGCAACAAATATTAGAAACACAAGTGTTAAAGATAAGTAAAAAAAAGAAAAAAGGAAAAAAGAGAACAACAAAACAACAAAAAGAGAAATAAGGATGAAAGCAAAGAGAAAAAAAGAGAGAAAGAGAAATAATAGAATCACAACAACAAAGCAATTCCTATGATGTGAACTACGTTCAACCTAATTCCTTATAAGGATATGTAGGCAGCCTTACGGTTCGGTCCCATCAAAAAATAATAATCCAAAAGTCCCCAAGCAAGAAACTGGGGCAGAAGTTGTGGTTGTTGTAAGAAATCTGATTCCGAAAGTTGTAATTTTGAACCCATGTTGAATTGTTTTGAGCCTTGATACCCTTTGTTTCTAAACCTATCCAAAAGCCCACGTTACGGTCTAAAGAAAGACCTTCTGATCAGTCTTCAAGTGATGCCAAGTCGAGCAAGTAGAGGTGATTCATGTTAGGGGCAACACTCCAGTCCAAGCAGGAAAAATAATGAAAATGAGAGAGTCTTATCGGTGAAAAACCTCACGGGCACCGTAGGGCGACGAAAGCTGAGAAGAACAAAAATGAGAGAGTGTCTTTGGTGAAATCCTTCACGGGCACCTTGAGGTGAATGTAAGTTGAGAGAAAGACCAAAATGAGAGAGGCTTGATAGTGAAAACCCTTCAGGCAATACAAGTCGAATAAGGATTGTGAATCAGATTGGATATGCAGAGCATTGAAGCCCAGTTTCATGACAAAAAAGGTACGACAAGAGCTGAACATTAGAATTGCTTAAGAAAATAGGCCGCGAGTGCATGTCTCGGTCATTAGAGTTTGTATCCATATCCGATAGGTTTCTACTTTGAAGTTTTCTTGTTAGGAATCATCTTTTTCCATTGTCCTCTACCCGGTTCATTTTTTCTTGTTCACTTTTTCTTCCTGAGTCTGTTTGATTAGAACAAGTGAGAAATGACTTCAAAATTTGCCATCAGCTTTCCAATTGCACAAGACGAGATCTGTCTAGTACATCAAAATGGCATAAGTAAGGAAAGAACAACAAGCGCATTGAGCTGGTAATAATCAACATGCTTTTGGATCCCTGCAAAATACAAAGGTTTGGTACATATCAATTCATGGAGAATGCAACAGATAGAGGGTGTTGGGTGAATAGATCAAAGGTATATTCTGTGATAAGATTGACAAAAAGGGTGGATAAATGACAAGCAGGATATTCCAAGCATAAATCAAAGGTTATAGACCTCAAGGCCAAGGCCAGGGGTTTAAATCAGGAAAGAGCAACATGTGCACTGAAGTTGGTAACAATCAACATGCTTTGGGGATCACGTGAAACACAAAGGTTTGGTAGATGTCAGTTCAGGAGCAATGCAACAGCTAGAAGGTAGTAGGTACGAATTAAGAGAGGTATTTTCTGGGTTAAGGTTTACAAAGGAAGTGGTTAGTCAGGGAACAAGCAGGGTCTTAGAATGGAAATCAGTTATCATGTCAGGTGAAGGAGTAACAAACATCTAGGCCAAGTCCAGTAGTTTAAGTCAATAAAGAACAGCATACACACGGAGTGGGGGCAGTGGACGTGATTCGGGATTCATGTGAGACACAAAGGTCGGGTAGATGTTGGTTCATGAGAAATGCAACAAATAGAGGATATTGGGTCTGAGCGGAGAAAAGGTATTTCAGTGATACAGATAACAGAGAAAGTGGTTAATCAATAAACAGGCAAGGTCTTCGAGTGGGAATCAATTATCATAGGAGATATATGGGGTCAGATAAGAAGACTAGAAGTGAAAAACAACATATAGGAATCCTGTGGCTAAGGATCAGTCCGAAGGTCGGAAATTTTCAACCAAGTTCAAGAGAGTTAGAGGAAGCAGATCGTGGAAAGGAGAAAACCATCCCCAGCAAGAATATCACAACCAACCACCACATTTTAAAATGAAAAGACTTTTTTTTATTGAAACAGGGGCAGGAAATTTCATTTATAATGGAGAAACCCACCGTAAGGAAAGGCAAGCACCAGACAGGTATGACCGGAAATTTTCAGGACCCTCCTGGAAAATGGGACATAGTCTAAAATTCAAAAGAGATATAAGTCGGCTTTAAAGCTTTTATTCTTAGGATAGGATTTAATTTGAAGTTTTCAGGACCCTCCTGGAAAATGTTACTTATTTTTAAAAAATCTAAACAATCATAAGCAGCAAAATATAGCATAAATGTACCCCAAGGAATATAAGTTGGTTTCAAAAGTTGCATGTTTGAGATATGATTCAATTAGGAGTTTTCAGGACCCTCCTGAATAATGGGACCTAGCTTTAAGATTTCCAGTAGGTAACAAGATTTAGAGTAAGGGATGATGTAAGGAAGTTTAATCCAGCCATAACATTTGTCACTCATAAGATAAGATTTGATGTGAAATTTTTGGGGCCCTCCTGGATAATGAGATATAATATTAAGATTATCTTGAAAAAAAAAACAACGAAAGGTTCAGTAGTAAGATAATAGAATGTAGTTTTGAAACATGTAATTTACCAAAAGGTTTCAGGACCCTCCTGGATAATAGGATCTAGCTTTTAAATTGTTAAAGATATTTAGTAACATGATTCAATTAACACTCACATATGCACTCAATTATCAAACTGGGGCAGAAGATTTTCTTTTGTTTGTTTTGTCCATATATGTCGAAAATCAGGTGCCCATCTGGAAAACAAGGAAGAACAATTGAAGTTTTTGGAAATCAGTCGTCCACCTGGAGAACAAGGAACAATAGTTGAAGATTTTGGAAATCAGGCATCCACCTGGAGAACAAGGAGCAACAGTTGAAGTTTTCAGAAGTCAGGTATCCACATAGAGAACAAGGAACAATAGTTGAAGATTTTGGAAGTCAGGCGTCCACTTGGAAAACAAGGAACAATAGTTGAAGATTTTAGAAGTCAGGCGTCCACCTGGAGAACAAGGAACAATAGTTGAAGCTTTTGGAAGTCAGGCGTCCACCTGGAGAACAAGGAACAATAGTTGAAATTTTTGGAAGTCAGGTGTCTGCCTAGAAAACAAGGAAGAACAGTTGAAGTTGTGAAAGTCAGGCGTCCACGTGGAGAACAAGGAACAATAGTTGAAGTTTTTGGCAATCAGGCGTCCACCTAGAAAACAAGGAACAACAGTTGAAGATTTTGGAAGTCAGGCGTCCACCTGGAGAACAAGGAACAATAGTTGAAGATTTTTGAAATCAAGCGTCCACCTGGAGAACAAGGAAGGCGTCCACTTGGAGAACAAGGAACAATAGTTGAAGATTTTTGAAATCAAGCGTCCACCTGGAGAACAAGGAACAATAGTTGAAATTTTTGGAAGTCAGGCGTCCACCTGGAGAACAAGAAACAATAGTTGAATTTTTTGAAATCGGGCGTCCACCTGGAGAACAAGGAACAATAGTTGAAGTTTTTGGAAGTCAGGCGTCCACCAGGAAAACAAGGAAGAACAATTCAAGTCAAGAAGTCAGGTGCCCACCTGGAGAGCAAGGGAATACAATTCAAGTTAAGAAGTCAGGCGCCCACCTGAAGAGTAAGGGTATACAATTCAAGTAAAGCAGTGAAGCGCCTTCCTGGAGAACCAAGGGAAGGCAACAGTGGTCAAAAGAAGACAATTCAAGTTTCAAGGGGAAAACAATTCGAGTTTCATAGGAAGGGAAGAAGCAGTTCAAGTTCAGCAATCTGGCATCCACCTGAAGAAAAGGGAAAGCATTCCAGATTACAATTCAAGACGATAGCAAAAGAATCTCGCTTGAAGAATACAAGTCAAACAAGCGGCAGAAACTGCAAGATCAAGTTTGAAGATACAAAATAAATCTTTATAATTCATATATCATAGTTTGGTCTAGCTTCTTTTATTTGTCAGGGTATAATAAGGAGGCCAGTAAGCAGTAGCAGCAATAAAAACAGTGAAATCACAAGTTCATGGTAGTCCCGGCTATCGAAGTTTCTTGAACTACACGCGACCTGATTTCCCTATAACCCGGGATATGTAGGCTGTCCAAAACCAAGAGTCGATTGCACCCGTTCTCTTTTCTCTTATCCATATTTCTTCTCTTTTGAATAAAAATATGTTCAAAAATTAGTCACATGGCTCACCTTATCTTTGCTTGAAAACTCTTCAAGTTTCCAAACAAAGAGGGGCAACCGTGAGCACCTAATTTTTGACAATATTTAACTTTTTATCACTTCTTCTATGTAAATATTTTAGGGGGTTTTAACCTACAATTTTTTGTTAGCTTTGTTGCACTTTTTATTATAGGGTAAAAATACAAAATTTTAAAAGTTGAATTATTACTTTTAATATTATTTTATTTTTAATTTTATTTTAAAATAATAAAAAATTCGAAAATTATTATTATTATTATTTTAGTTTTCAGGAGTAATTTAAAAATTAAGAAAAAGGGAAGTTTTGAATAAAAAATATATATATAAAAGTAAAAATAGGTGGAATTCTCTTTTAAAAAGTAAAAGAAAGTAGAAAATAAAAAAATAAAATAAAGTTTTGTGAAAATTTAAAAATAATAAAAAGTAAAAGAAAGTTGGAATTAAAAAAATAAATATAAAGGTATCTGAAAATTAAAAATTTCTAAAGTAAAAGAAAGTATCATTTTTAAAAGAAAAGCAAAGGAAAGTGGATTATTTTTTTAAGAAAAGTTAAAAAAGTGGATTTCTCTTTTAAAAAGTAAAAATAGTAGGATTTTAAATAAGATAAAAGTTAAAGTTGGAATTTAAAAAATAAAAGTAAAAAAATGTGGAATTTCTTTTATAAAAAAATAAAAGCAATTTGTAAGTGAGATTTTTTTTAATTAAAAAATAATAAAATAATAAAATATTTTAAAAAAAAATCAGAAAAATTTCGAAAATTTTGCTATAAATAGAAGAGAAAATTTGAGAAGAAAAAGGAGGAAGAAGAAAAAAGAAAGAGGGAGAGGAGAGAAATTTGGATTGAAAATTTTCATTAAATTTTTCTTTCAACATTTCGGGCCTTGAATATTGGGTTTGAAGAAGAGTTGATAGAGATTTTGTTGTTGCTGCTGTATTGATTCTATAACTTCTAGATTTTATTCATTTGAATTCACTCTCTAGTAGGTATGTAATTCAAGCTCTTGAGTTAAAAAATATCGGAGCATCTTTATTGAAGCAGAAGCAAATTGATTTGGTTCTTTTGATAAAGTTTCTTTCGTATTGGATCTGTTTACATGAATGATATTTTTTTTTGATTGAGTGAATTGAGATTTACAAATGTTAACGTTAACTTATTATGTTCATGACTCTGTTAATTTTTTTTTCTTTATTTTTTTAATAACATATTTTTCTTGGCTTGTGACTTGTAATCATCAGGTATTTTTTTGTTTACTTTTAGATTTCAAGCCCTTGTAGCACCAAGTTCATATTTTAAAATTTAAATAAGTATGTGAATTTGAACAATTTGTCAATATTAAGATTTAAAAAAAAAGATTGCATTAGTGGAAGGATCTTATCTTCAATTTATGCTATTTGCCACATATTTTCTTAAATTAACCATATGAAGATTCAACTTCCTCTGCTTCAAAATGGTACTGTAGAAGTTATAATGGTGATACTACAATTTTCTCTTTAGAATAGTATTAAATAATTTAATTACTTTAAGTGTTCTTTGTTATAATCAAGTTTAAAATGCACTTTTGTATGTCCATGTTTGTTTTGTTCCTTTTGGTTCATCCGAATAGTTCTCAGCATGGTTTCTTTTTCTTTTTGTGTTCTTACGGTCATTTAAGATTCATTATTTTGTTATAAAATTTTGTTAGTTTCTTTCTAGAATTTGAAAACAAAAGTCGGTCTTTTGAAGATGATATGGAGATGAACCCAAAGTTGGCACCCGTCTTTTGTTATTTTCACAGAAATGCCAACTCCACCTTTTTGAATTGTAGTATGCTATAACAAAAGGCTCCACAATGGGGGTTGCTATGATGGTAAGCAACCCCCGCTTCCAACCAAGAGGTTGTGAGTTCGAATCTCCCCAAGAGCAAGGAGGGATGTTCTTGGAGGGAAGGATGCCAGGGGTCTATTTGGAAACAGCCTTTCTACCCCAGGGTAGGGGTAAGGTCTGCGTATACACTACCCTCCCAGATCCCACTAAGTGGTATTATGATGGGTTGTTGTTGTTGTGTTGTTGTTGTTGTATAACAAATGGCTCCACTGATATACATGTAGCTAACCAATTTCTTTAGGCCTTTTGTACTTATCAATTTATACCACTCCATCCACAATAAAACCTCAAAACTCATGGCCCTCATTTCATTAATTTTAAATCCTTAGAATTCGAGGCGTACCATTTAGCTAATTTCCATGGCCCTCGCAAAGTTAACAACGTGTCATTGCTTTAGGCGCGTTATTTTAATAATTTACCTTCCTAAATTCGGGTGCGCATTTATGTGACCCAAATTCAAAATCTTAACAATCTTAAAATATGTCGAAGGCCGCGGTGCATTTATGTGACGTGGTCCAAGCAGATAAATGATGAAAATGAGAGAGTCTTATTGGTAAAAACCCTCACTGGCATCATAAGGCGATGTGAGCTGAGAAAAATAAAAAATGAGAGAGTCTTATTGGTGAAAACCCTCACGGGCACCGTAAGGCGAAAGTGAGTTGAGAGAAATAAAAACTGAGAGATTCTTATTGGTGAAAACCCTCGCAGGCACTTTAAGGCGAAAGTGAATTTTCAGATGAACAAATGAGAAAGGTATGTGGGTGAAAACCGTTCAGGGCACTGCAAGATAAACAAGGTTAGGTTTTGGTTGAAGAAATCAAGCTATGAAATTAAGGGGCAACAAAGCATGGCAATTGAAAGTTGATTGGTTTGACGGATTGAGCCGATTAGTCCGAAATGCATGTCATGATCAATGGTACTAGCTATTCCATTGAGATAAGTCTCTTTTACTTTTCTTTCCTTTTTGTAAGTCGTCCGATTTTGGATACTCTTTATCCTTAACTTTCAAGATCATTGCATTTCATTCCTTTTGGGGTTTGTTCTTTAAGATGTTTCAATGTCAGTCTTGTTCAAAACAAAGAAGAAAGAATGTCAAGGCTCATTACCAATTTCCCAATTGCAAAGAACAGTGGGGCCATAACGTACCAGAGATGGCATGATGCAAAGTAAGATACAAGGGGTCACTGGAAGTTTCGTCGGTGGATTGGTTGGGTAATTTTATGGGAGATACAAAGTTTCAGATAAAAGGGGTCAGAGATGTGAAACAACAGTCTGGGTATAAAACACTCGGGTCATCGAATGTCATGGGGTTTGAAAGCTAGTCAGAAAGTCAAGTGGTTCAGGGCCAGTTTGGGAAGCAGGTCAAAGCAAAACACAGCAACAAAGACATTTTCAGCAAGAATGCCATCAACTAACCACCATTTTAATCTGACAAGATTTTTCATTGATTGAAACAGGGGCAGGAAGTCTTCATTTGTTTCGGAGAAACTCTTCGTAGGGGAAGAGCAGGCACCAAAACAGGTTTGACCGTGAACTACCAGGACCTCCGTAAAAAATAGGGCTTAGATAAACGTCAAAACAAGTCATAGAAGAATGTAAGTTGAGTGCAAAGATTGCACGGTTTAAGACAGGATTCGATTAAGAGTTTTCATGACCCCTCCCTATATAATGGGACCAAGTTTTAAGATTTCCATTAGATAGCAAGATGTAGCATAAATTCTGTTGTATCGTAGTATGATTCAGTCATAAAAATTTTAGTCTCTAGGATAAGCCTTGATTTGATTTTCAGGACCTTCCTGGATAATATGATTAGTTTAAGACCTTTTAGATAACAAATGTAGTGGGAGTAATACCATTAGAAGATATAACTTAGGTTCGTAATTGTTAGGAGTTGTCAGGACCTCCCTGGATAATAGGATCTAGATTTCAAATTCTTAGTAATAGTTGGTAGAAAAATTTAGTTTAACACTCACCTATCGGCCTAGCCACCAAACTGGGACATAAAATTTTCTTTGTTTTATCTGTTTTGTTTAAGTCAGGAGGCAACCTGGAGAATAGGGAATACATTTCAAGTTAGAAGTCAGGAGCCCGCCTGAAGAACAGAGGAATATATTTCAAGTTTTAGCAGTCAGGAGCCCGCCTGAAGAACAGATAAATAAATTTCAAGTTATAGCAGTCAGGAGCCCACCTGAAGAACAGAGAAATACATTTCAAGCCAGCAATTAGGAGCCCGCCAAGAGAGTAGGGAATACATTCAAGTTTTAGCAGTCAGGAGCCCGCCTGGAGAACAGAGGGAGTACAATTCAAGTTTTGGCTTTCAAATTCTTACTAATATCTAGTAACATGATGCCCAGCCACCAAACTGGACATAAAATTTTCTTTGTTTTATCTATTTTATTGAAGTAAGGAGCCCACCTGGAGAACAGGGATACATTTCAAGTCAGAAGTTAGGAGCCCGCTTGAAGAACAGAGGAATACATTTCAAGTTTTAGCAGTCAGGAGCCCGCCTGAAGAACAGAGGAATACATTTTAAGTTTTAGCAGTCAGGAGCCTGCCTGAAGAACAGAGGAATACATTTCAAGTCAACAGTCAGGAGCTCTCCTGGAGAGTAGGGAATACATTCAAGTTTTAGCAGTCAAGAGCCCTCCTGGAGAACAAAGAGAGTACAATTCAGGTTTTAGCTTTCAAATTTTTACTAATATCTGGTAACATGATGCCCAGCCACCAAACTGGGACATAAAATTTTCTTTGTTTTATCTATTTTGTTGAACTCAGGAGTCCACCTGAAGAACAGGGAATACATTTCAAGTCAGAAGTCAGGAGCCCACTTGAAGAACAGAGGAATACATTTCAAGTTTTAGCAGCCAGAAGCCCGCCTAAAGAACAGAGGAATACATTTCAAGTTTTAGCAGTCGGGAGACCGCCTGAAAAACAGAGGAATACATTTCAAGTCAGCAGTTAGGAGCCCACTTGGAGAGCAGAGAATACATTTAAGTTTTAGCAGTCAGGAGCCCGCCTGAAGAACAGAGGGAGTACAATTCAGGTTTTAGCTTTCAAATTCTTATTAATGTCTGGTAATATGATGCCCAGCCATAAAACTGGGGCAAAAGAATTTCTTTGTTGTATCTGTTTTGTTGAAGTCAAGAGTTCACCAGGACAACATGGAATACATTCAAGACAGTAATCAGGAGCCCGCCTAGAAAGCAGGGAATAGAGTTGAAATGCAGCACTTAGGATCCCGCCTAGAGAACAAGGGAGTACAATTCAAGTCTTATCTTTCATTTTTTACTGATATTTTGTAACATGATTTAGTTTACAACCACATGTGCACCCAACCGCCAAACTAGTGCAGAAAATTTTCTTTGTTTTATCTATTTTGTTGAAGTCAAGAGCCCTCCTGGAGAACATGGGAATACATTTCAAGTCATCAGTCAGGAGCACGCCTAGAGAGCAGGGAATACATTTCAAGTCAGCAGTTAGGAGCTCGCCTGGAGAGCAGGTAATACATTCAAGTCAGGAGCCCGCCTGGAGAGCAGGGAATACATTTCAAGACAGCAGTCAGGAACCCGCCTGAAGAGCAGGGGATACATTCAAGTTTTAGTGATCAGGAGCCCGCCTAGAGAGCAGGGAATACATTCAAGTTTAGCGGTCAGGCATTCACCTGGAAAAAGGAATATATATCAAAGTGTAGTTGGTAGTCAAGTATCACCTAGAGAAAGGAAAAACATCTCAAAGTGTAGTTGGCAATCAGGCAGCCACCTGGAGAAAGGGAAAACATCTCAGATCACAATTCAAGGCGGCAACAAAAAGATATCACCGGAAGAGTACAAGTCTACAAGGCAGCAAGAACCACGAGAGCAAGTTTGAAGATATAGATAGGATTTTCTGTAATTCATAGATTATAGCTTGGTGTAGCTTCTTTTTATTTTGACATGGTGTAATAAGGGGGTTCAGCAAGCAGTAGCAGCAGCAACAGCAACATTGAAATCACAGCTTCATGGCAGTTCCAGCTACCAGACCTTCCTGAACTACACTGACCTGATTCCTTTTTAGCCAAGGATATTTAGGCAACCTCAGAAGCATGGTGCGGTCAAATCTTTCAAAAATGTTTCCCGCGGAGTATTCAAACAGGCAAAAATCGCTCGTATCTGCTCACTTTATCTTTGCACGAAAAATCTTCGTGTTTCCGAGCAAAGAGGGGCAGCTGTGAGCACGTGATTTTTTCCCTATATGAATTACTCCCATAACTCAAAACAAAATAATTTCTTTAGTGTTTGCAATTTTGAGGATTTCCGTGGTATTTTTTGTTAATTATTCGCATTTTTTGTTTGTGCATTTTAATTAGTAATAAATATAAAAATATATGTTTCATGTGCAATTAGGAGTTAACTTTTGCATTTTAGAATTATTTATTAATTAAGTTGTTTCAGGAAAAGGAATCACAAAAATAGTCTAATTTGCACCTTTTAATGTTAACTTTGATTTTTAGTAGTTGTTCTTTTATTTTTTTTAATTACTTGTGGTATTATCATTTAGGTTAAATAGTTTTTTTTAGGTTAATTAAGTTCTAGGAATTAATTTAGTCTTTACTTTAATTTTGAAAAAAAATTAGAAAGAAACTAAAAAAAATAAGAGAAGAATTGAAAAGATTTTGAAAAGAGATGAGAGTTGGGCCATTTTTATTTTTTTAATTCGTTCAGCCCAGTGTAATATCCATCCGAACCCAGCCCAATTCCTCCCCTATACCCGGTCCGTCTCTACACCCCAGAAAAGATGCTGTTTTGGCATCCTACCATCTGAGCCATTGATTTTCTTTGATCTAACGGACCAGAACTGATTCTCCCTTAACTATTTAAGTGTTCTAAGACCCAAAGCCCATCTCTCTTAACTCTCCATCTCTCAGAGACCCATTCGGAACCCTAGCCGCCCTAAATTTCCACCACCTGGAAACATGGCGGTGCCGCCCCATCTCATCCCCAAAGTAACACCAAAGGTTCCCCTCCATTTCCACATCCCAAATCCACATCCCTTTTCCCTCGAATCATCGCCAAACCTCTCGAATCTGGAATCAAAGAGAGGCGTCCAAAACCCTAACTCACCCAAAAATCCCAAAAATCACACCCTTGAACCCCCGTCTCTCCCTCATTCAAAATCCCTAACCCATACCCTTCGAATCAACATCTAGCCCGTAGAATCTTAAATTCGAGTTCAACTCAAAAATTTAAACTCATCTTCTATCAAACGTGGTAACATGCAATGCTTTCCTTTCAAATATTAAAGGCCTGACTCGACGAAGTTGATGGCGACTCAGTTGTTATTGGCAAAGAACGACGGGTTCGACATAAGTTTGGTCAAGTTCTGTCTCCATTTGATGTCGAGCATAACTGGGTAAATTCCTCTTTCTCTCTTATGATTTCCTTTCCCTGGTTCACTTTCTTCCTCATCCCTTTTCTTTTGGATTGGTCAAAAATTTGTTGGTTATTCTGGTTTCGAACTCGTTCCCTGTCTTTTTTGTTGTTAGTTGAAAATATTTGATTTATTTTTAAATTTTGCTTTGTTGGTTTTAATCTTCGTATTAATAGCTAAATTGTTGTTTCAATCATTAGTTAATCATCTAGTTGATAAATTTAGATCCCTGATTAGTTAGCTATTATTATGAGATCAAAGTGGTTAATTTGTTCATTTTTGCTTTTATTCCGGCCTGTTTTTAGAGAATTGGTTTTAGGCCTCTTTGTTTGGGAAATTCTGGGTTGGCTTTAGCCCAGGCCTTGCTGGAACTGGTTTACGTGTTTTGATCCGGGTTATGTTGAACTAGACTTGGATTGGTTTGGGTCTGAATTCAATTGGACTCAGGCCCTGAAGATTCTAGGCCCAGGACTTGAAATATACAGTCCCATTTCAATTTGTTTTGTGAGGTTCAGGGGGTAAATTCAGGGCACTTGGGGGGCGTTTTAGGAAGTTCAGGTTAGGGAATCTCTAGTGTAACTAAAATCGGAAGCTCCTAGTAGGGGTGTCCAGCCAATTTCAGATTTTTGGGTATTCTAACTTGGAAAACAAGTCAAAATTTGAGGGATCTTTAAGCTAAAAGCACAAATTAAGAAGGACTAGGAGTGCAAGAATAAAATCTACTAATTACCCTATTTGCTTGCTTATAAAGGCACTCTTTCTTGCCTAAGGAGGCAGAACCTAAGAGCTGAAAATCCAAAAAAAATACAAAGGTTGAACATTCTAAAAATCTGAGATTTTGGAGAGCAAAAAATCCACAAAAAGCAAGCGGCTTAGAGTTAAAGGAAAAAGCTACTGTTACATCATTTTTTTTTGTAGTTCCAATTCATCTTCAATTCCTGAAACTATTTTGATTGATCTGGGTGAGAAAATGGTTTAAACTTGTTCATCAAAGCTTGGTGTTAGATTCGATTGGGTTTACTGTTCGATTGGTTTAATTTTAAAGCATTTCAAATCTTCTTTTGGGGTTCTGCTGGTGCTAACTCCTGATACTGTTGTTGATACTTCATTTCTGCCTTTTATTTTCATTCTCCATGTACATATTTATATTTATCTCATGTGAAGCTCAGATCTATGATGAATGAAGATGAAATTTAAGTTCAAACATATGCTTCATCCATTTTTTTAGCTTAATTGTATTACTTTCGTACTTATGGGTTTGATAACTTAGCCTATCATATTGCTATATTTGAGTTTGGTCCGAGGCAGTTTGCTATAATTCTAGCTTTCATTTAGCTCCATTTTCTTAGGTATAAATTCGACATGGTTAAGTAGAAGTTATACAAGTATATGTATCCCTGTTTTACTTTTATTCCCTCAATTGATTGGCTAACTTGAGCTTCTGTTCTGGTATGTCAATCAATGACGTATTATGAACATTTGAAGTTTATTTTGAAGACTACAATCTGAATTCTCATTTGTATCCATTAATTTTAATCAGCACTGAGTTGTTTTCTCGCAAATTTAGATTACTACATCCTTTGGCATATTCACTTGTTTAATGGCACTGTAAAAATGGCTGGTCAAGAGTCTTTTAAAGAACTCTGTACATTGATTTTTGTGCAGTAGTGCACATTGGGTGTTGTTAATGCTAGGAATTTAATGTAGTTTTAAAGATGGTTAAAGCATGAGATCTTATTTCGTGTGTTAAATGGAGATGAGTTCCTATTTTATTTATTCTGAAAGTCTGATAATTAGTTAGCATTAGAAATCAGTGTGATACTCCCTTGCATATCGAGTTGTTAAATATTGATGATCAGGTGTATTTGGCATAATCCTTTGGTTCGTATGACCATTTGTTTCCGTTTGGGTTCAATTCTGGTTTTTCTACTTTCCGCTTGTATTTTGTAAAGTTTGGGCCACCTATGGGCCTGCACGTCGAAGTTTTGTTGGACAAAAGGGAGTTGGCTGCCATGGGCACTCCCGTGATTCAATGCCTCAAGGGGAAGATTTTTAGTAATTGTTGGGCTCGCTGCCAGACCCATGATTTGTTTTGCAAAAATAACGTATCAAGATCCTCCTCTTTACTGGACCGTAGAATGGCACTCTAAGTTCGCGCTTTAGTTTAATAATAACTGTAATTTCTTTAAAAGCTTGATACAGTCAATCTCCTATAGATACTTGAGGTGTGCCATCCAGATTTAACTCACATATGGCCCTCATATTAATTTCGTGTGACTTAGATATAGAACCGCAAATGTTCGTAGCTTGCTCTAGGCGCATTTAATATACTATCATAATCGTGGATACGTTCGCGTGACATGATTATGATCTCTAGAAACAAAACCGGCGTATGCGTTCGCGCAACTTCGGCCAAACTTTTCTTAAAATTAATAAAACGTTATTAATTGTGGACACGTTCGCGTGGTATGATTTTTGACGCGCCAAACAAATGGGTATACGTACGCGTAATCCTTTTCAAGATAATTTTCTTAATTAAAAGCGGTGAAAGAGGCAAAAGCACATAGGTTCCAAAAATAAGTAATTCAAATTTTAATGAGCCAAGTAGGATCAAAGCAACCATGCTAGAACTACGGAACTCGGGAGTGCCTAACACCTTCTCCCGGGTTAACAAAATTCCTTACCTGGATTTCTGGTTCGCAGACATAAACAGAGTCAATCTTTCCTCGATACGGGATTGGAACCGGTGACTTGGGACACCATAAATCTCCTGAGTGGCGACTCTGATTTTTAATTAAATAATCCCATTTCAACTGTCCTTTAGTTGGAAAAACTCCGTTTTATTATACCTTTAAGGGGGTGTAGTGAAAAAAAGAGGTATGACATGCATCATCTTTATTTTTACTAGTTGACTTTCTTTCCGTATTTTTATTTCGAAATAAAAGATCCAATGTTCAAAACAATTATGAAATTTATCAAAGCATTTAAGTTTCTTATAAATCTTGCTCTTATTACTTTACATCGTTTACTTTATTTACACAACATTACTATAACTTATCTTGATTAACCGACGATTGTGACCTGCAATGAGATAACGCAACAAACAGATATAAACTCAAAAGAGGACAATATACCAGAAGAGGTTGTTAAAGAGGTTGAGGATTTTCAGAATAGAACTAAGTCCAACATGGACGAGACTAAGGTTGTTAACTTGGCAGATACAGAAAATGTCAAAGAAATGCGCATCATTGTTCATCTGTCACCATTAGGAAAAAAAGAGTAGAGAAGGAAGAGTACGGAATTCCTAAGAGAATATGAGGACATATTCGCCTGGTCGTATGATGATATGACTGGTCTCAATACATCTATTGTAGCTCACAAATTACCAACCGATCTGAAATGTCCCCCGGTAAAGCAGATGCTCAGGAAGTTCAAACCTGACATGAGTTTGAAAATCAAGGAAAAAGTCACAAAGCAAGTCAAAACAAAGGTTCTAAGGGTAGTAGAGTATCTAACATGGTTAGCCAATATTGTGCCAGTACCAAAGAAGGACGGGAAGGTTAGAGTCTGTGTCGACTACCGGGACCTCAACCGGGCCAGTCTGAATGACAACTTTCCCTTGCCAAACATACACATTCTAATTGACAAATGCGCCAAGCATGATCTGTAGTCATTCATTGATTATTTTGCTAGGTATCATCAGATATGGATGGATGAGGAAGACGCGGAGAAAATTGCTTTCTTTACACCGTTGGGAATGTATTGTGACAAGATGATGCCGTTTAGGTTAAAGAATGTTGGGGCCACCTACATGAGGGTCATGACTACTATTTTCCATGACATGATACACAAAGAGATTGAGGTATATGTAGATGACGTCATCATCAAATCTAAGAGAGCCAATGAACACATTGAAGATCTGAGGAAATTCTTCAACAGATTAAGAAGGTACAATCTAAAGCTGAACCCCGCCGAGTGTGCATTTTGGGGTTCCCACTAGAAAACTACTTGGGTTCATTGTGAGTCAACAAGGAATAGAACTGGATCCATCAAAGGTTAAGGCCATTCAAGAATTGCCACCGCTAAAGAACAAGAAGGACGTGATGAGTTTCTTAGGGATACTAAACTATATCAGTCGGTTCATAGCTCAGTCCACTGTCATTTGTGAGCCAATCTTTCAGATGTTGAAGAAATACGCTGCTACCAAATGGACTGGTGACTGTCAAGAAAGCTTTGGATAGAATCAAGGAATACCTGTCAACACCGCCAGTTTTGGTCCCGCCCGAGCTGGGTAGACCTCTATTAGTCTACCTTGCAGTGTTGGATGGAGTGTTCGGTTGACTTGGGTAGCTCAGAAGTTCACCCCGTACGAGGCCCGGTATTCTCTATTAGAGTGCACCTGTTATGCTCTGACTTGGGTAGCTCAGAAGTTGAGGCATTATTTCTGTGCCTATACTACTTATCTCATATTGAGAATGGATCCGCCGAAGTACATCTTTCAGAAGCCCATGCCCACTGGCAAGCTGGCCAAGTTGCAAATCCTGCTGAGTGAATTCGATATCATCTACGTGATTCAGAAAGCAATCAAAGGACAAGCACCGACATATCATCTTTCTAAAAATTCCGTGGATGGAGAATACGAACCTCTAAAGATGTATTTTCATAGGAGAAGACATTGCAGAATCCTATGACGGTTAGAGAATGTTTTTCGATAGAGCAGCAAACTTCAAAGGAGTTGGCATAGGAGCTGTCCTAGTATCAGAAACCGGTCAGCATTATCCGGTGTCTATAAAGCTCAGATTCCCAGGCACCAACAATATGGCCAAATACGAAGCCTGCGTCATAGGGCTCAAGTTGGCTATTGACATGAACGTTCAGGAGTTGCTAGTGATTGGGGATTCAGACGTGGTTATACATCAGGTCCGAGAAGAATGGGCAACCAAGAATTCCAAGATACTCCCTTATATGCATCATGTACAAGAGTTGAGGAAGAGATTCACAAAGACAGAGTTTCAGCATGTCCCTAGAGTCCAGAATGAGTTCGCCGATACATTGGCTAACCTATCGTCCATGATACAGCACCCTGACATAAATTTCATTGACCATATTCCTGTGAAAATCCATAATCATCCAGCTTATTGTGCTTATTTCGAAGAATAAGCAGACAAAAAACTTTGATTTCATGATATAAAAGAATATTTAACCATAGGAGAATATCTAGAATTTTTAAACGCTACTCAGAAGCGCACAGTTCGAAGGTTATCCAATAATTTCTTTCACAGTGGAGGAATCCTGTACATGAGGACTCTCGATTTATGATTATTAAGGTGTGTCGATACAAAGGAAGCATCCAGGCTATTGGAAGAAATTCACGCAAGGACCTGCGGCCCACATATGAACGATTTTGTCTTAGCCAAGAAGATACTCTGAGCTGGTTATTTTAGGATGACTATTGAGACGGACTGCATCCAGTACGTCCGAAAGTGCCATCGCTGTCAGATATATGCAGATATGATAAAGGTTCCTCATAATAAGCTTAATGCAACAAATTTTCCATGGCCGTTCGCCGCTTGGGGAATGGATGTTATCGGACCTGTCAGGCCAGCCGCGTCAAATGGATACAGGTTCATTCTAGTGGCAATTGATTATTTCACCAAATGGGTTGAAGAAGCATCATACAAGGCATTGACCAAGAAAGTCGTGGCAGACTTTGTCCGCGACCGTATCGTTTGTCGGTTCGGCATCCTAGAGTCAATCATTACTGATAATGGTTGCAATCTCAACAGTGACCTGATGAAAGCAATGTGTGACTTAAGAATTCTACAGCCTACACACCTCAGATGAATGGAGCTGTAGAAGCAACGAACAAGAATATCAAGAAGATACTAAGGAAGATGATAGAAAAACATAAGCAGTGGCACAAGAGGATATCATTTGATTTATTAGGGTACCGCACCACAATTCGCACATCAACCACGGCAACTCCCTATATGTTGGTAAATGGTATAGAGGTAGTCATTCCCGCCGAGGTAGAGATTCCCTCCTTGAGGATTCTACAGGAAGTAGAACTTGACGATGCAGAATGGGTAAAAGTTGCTACGAGAAGTTAGCTCTAATAGATAGGAAGAGAATGAACGCAGTTTGTCATGCTCAACTTTATCAGAACAGAATGTCCAGAGCCTTCAACTAAAGAGTCAAACCGAGACGATTCACACCAGGACAACTAGTATTGAAGAAAATCTTCCCACATCAAGATGCAGCCGAGGGGAAATTCTCTCCCAACTAGCAGGGTCCGTATATTGTTCACCGAGTTCTAACAGGAGGAGCCCTCATACTTGCAGAAATGGACGGAGAAGTTTGGCCGAAGCCGATCTATTCAGATGTAGTCAAACGATATTATGTGTATCCATTTATGATTTCTTTATGATATAATTTGAACTACGTCTGACCTGATTCTTGTTTAAGAGGGGATAGGTAGGCAGCCTTATGGGTTCGGTAACAATTCAATAAATTTTTCATTTCCCCCGCTATTGGAAATTGGGGTAGAATTTTAAGATGGACCCTCAAAATTTCAAAGTTGATCTTCAGCCATTAACCAACACGCAGCTGTCAGAAGCACCAGCCGAGTAAACTGGTGCAGAATTTTGAGGAGGTCCCTCAAAATTCTGGAGCGAGAGAGGTTGCAATGTCTTGAACTGCGTTGTAGTTATCGATTCATATAAAAGAAAACTACTTTTTTTTATGTATTTACATTACACTTTTACTAAATCATACATGACTACTATTAAAATTGCTTCGTTTAGCAACGCTACCTCAATGAAAATAGGAGCCGAGCAGGACAAGCAAGGTCCACGGGAAGACGGACTAACCATCCTCCTTTTACAAAACTCATGATTTTTCTTTGGATGCAGGCACCCTAGACATAAAATCATCAGATACGATTACACACTCAAACTGTTTTAGGAATACAACTCTCAGAATCATCGCCAATTTACAATTGCTATCCGTGCAAGACATCCCCAGCAGCCACAAGACAGCAATCGGCCATTAGCTATCATCTGTCAGCTAAGAAATTTCATTATTGTTCACCTTTATTTTCTGCGTTGCATAAGGCTACCTCTCTGCCTTCCGAGACTAAGCTCTATCTCCATCTACAATTCTCTGCATTGCATAAGGCTGCCTTTCTGCCTTCCGAGACTAAGCTATGTCTCTATCTGCATTCCTGCACTATATAAGGCTACCTTTCTGCCTTCCGAGACTAAGCTCTATCTCCATCTGCATTTCTCTGCATTGCATAAGACTACCTTTGTGCCTTCCGAGACTAAGCTGTGTCTCCATCTGCATTCCTGCATTGCATAAGGCTACCTTTCTGTCTTCCGAGACTAAGCTCTGTCTCCATCTGCATTCTTGCATTGCATAAGGCTACCTTTCTCCCTTACGAGGTTAAACTCCACCTCCATCCTGCATTTTTTGCATTGCATAAGGCTACCGTTCTGCCTTCCGAGGTTAAGCCCTACCTCCACCTGCATGGCTGAAATATCGCCACCTTTACTTAAATCCTGTATGGCCGAAATACCGCCATCTTTACGTAAATCCTGCATTGGCTAAAATATCGCCACTTTTATTTACCTCTGCAAAGCTGAAATACCGCCACCTCTATTTAAATCCTGCATCGGCTGAAACATCGCCACTTTTATTTACATCTGCCGGCTGAAACATCGCCATTTTATTCGTTCTTGCATAGCCTGAATATCGCCGCGCTATCCATCTTACATGGTTGAAATACTGCCACCTTTCATTTATGTCTTGCATCGGCTGAAAGATCGCCACCTTTCTCATTTCATGGGCAGAAAGATTGCCTAATTGTCCAAAGGCGTCATTGTTCGGAGGCACCATTTTCATAGCCCGAGAATGCCATGCCATGGCCTGAGGACCCCATTTTATCTTTTTCATATCATTATTCAAAGGAATCATAGTTCGGAGGTATCATTCTCATAGTCCTAGAACGTCATTTAATAGTCCGCGAATCCTTTATCATACGCTTCATGGCCCAGAACATCATGGTCCGAGGATGTTATCCTAACCATCCAAAGATAACATTTATGGTCCAAATGGAACTTGCATCACGTTTAAATTTACGCACAATATATGTTGGTATTATTCACAGCTAGTAACGGCCGTCTCAGCAGGAGTGATCCCGCTCCAGTTCCCACAACCTATCAGACTCCAACTATCCTTTTCGTCCTGAACATCACGTCCGTCTTTCGAAATCTCCATCGGCATAGTCCGCTAGGGGTTCCTGAACTACATATGGCCTGATTCCTGTAAGACCAAGGATATGTAGGCAGCTCAGGAACCAGAGCTCGGTCAAAATTCTTCAAATCGTTTTGTTCGGTCAAATTGGCCATCATATCTTTACCCGAAAACTCTTTCATCCTTCCTGGGTAAAGAGGGGCCGCTGTTGATACCTAATTTTTTCCTATATAATTTTCATATACAAAATACTCTCAAAATAGCATATATAAGCATATCTAAGTGTTTTGGCATTTTTCCTAATTTTAAACGATTTTTAAATCAATTTATTATTCATTTTTAGCAGTACAAAATCAGTATTTATTCTAAAAACTATAAATTTTGGTGAATAATTTATTTTTATCCTCATATTTACACCAAAAGTAGTCAAATGGATTTTTTTTATAATTTTTTACAAATTTATTTGGTATTTAAAAGACTAAATTGCATATAATTGCAATTATAGCCTATTTTAAGACTAATAACATTTCTATAATTGTAAAATTGGTTTCAAAATTTTTAACTAATATTTATGCATTATTAGTTGGTTCTATACTTTTAATTTGTTTTTAAAATCATTTTTATTATTTTATAAAATAAAAAGGACAAAACTGGCTATTTAAAAACTGGCCTCATTTCGTTTTAATTGCAGCCCATTTTGTATTTCGATTATAGCCATATTCACCCCCCTAATTGACCCAATTTGAATCCCAACCGGGCCAGCCCAATTCCATACCCTTTGACCTATTTAATTACCCGACCCAAGGCTCCTTTAATCCAAACCGTTGATCAATCTCATCAACGGTCATGATCTCTCCTTTCCATTTTAATTCCCCAAACCTTACCCTAATCCCCATTTCTATTTAGCCAACCGACTTTGAATGCTCTCCACTCTCAAACTCTCTCGAAGGTTCTTCAGAACCCTAGCCGTCTCCAATCCCTTCTTCACTAGACTTTCACCGGAATCCATGGTTTCTCAGGCCATGGATGGTCTATACTCACTCCTCTCCACCATTAGACCTTGGTTGTTCGAATTTGTGAGGCATGAACTCGACGATTCCCTCTCCGATCTTCTCAGACCTTTGATTTCATGGCTCATCCGGCGATGCTCCGGCATATTCAAGACTCAGGAACCTGACTCTTGACCTTTCCGACTCAGGATCGGACCTGTCTCCAAGCCTTTCTTATTTCTAGGGTTTCTCTGAAACCCTAAGCCGTTCGAGGTGCTTTTACCGTTATTTGTTTAGATCTGTACTATGTCTATGCTTTTCTTGCCATCTAGAGTGTTTTCCCCAAAAGTTTTTGTCAAAAATAGTTTCTCTTCGATTTTTAGAGTTTCTGCAAGGATTTTTTGAAAAACATTCTGATTCTTTTTTTTTCTTTGATTTATATGTGTTTGTTTATGCCTTGTCGTACGATTTCTTTAATTTTACGCATGTATTGTCTTTTACCTTTTTCTTTCCTCCTATTAATTTCTGCTATGTTTTCACTAATCTTCTGCTATATGTGCCAACCGTTAAAGTTATTTAATTTTTTACTCTTTTCATGTTCTTACATGCTTCATCTTCTTATGTTCAAGTTTGCACTGTCTCTTTCTCCTGAACTCGTTTATGTTCTGAGTTTCTCGAATATGTTCTTCATGATTTTTCTTCCTTTGTTGTTCAAACATGCTATCATATCTGTTTTGTTGAGACTCTGAAAAACAAATGGTTTGCTTTCCCACCTCCATGTCTGATTCAACATTTGAAACCCTAGGTTTTTGGGTTTCCTTTTGACGACTTTGATTTTTGTGTTCAAGTCAGGGTTCCATATTGGGACCCTGGACCCTCAAACTCACGGTGAGTTTGCGGGTTGAACCTGCATCTCCTTGATTATGATTTTGAACTTCTCTTCGACTAAAATTCTCTTTTAAATAACTTAATAGTTTCTCCTTGATTTACATATTTGAGTGTTTATATATGAGAATTCTTCTTTCAAAAAAGGCTTTGCCAGCTATTTATTGATTCCGAATTCCTTTGATTATGTTCACTTGATTGTTACTGGTTTCCCTAAATTGAACCTTTCTTTACCCCTTTTCCTAACTTGATTGATTCAAGTGAAAGTCTGAATTTTTAATTTTTACTATTTGATTCCCTTTCCTTTTTTACAAACCGTGTATTGTTAGTTAGATACCTTAAATAGCTTCTATGTACTTACCCTTTATTATACTACTAGGAAAATATTTTTGAAATCCCTTTCCATAATTGTTTCGACCGTTTGAAATCAAAATCCCTTAACTAAAGGGAGACCGATAACAATGATATTTCCTTACCTTTTTTCTTGCTTATTTGCTACACTATAAAAAGGGCTCGACCCTTCTACATTGAACACGAAGCTTTTATGTTTCAAGCTTTCAAAAACTTTACAACTCTAGAAATTTGAATTTCCAATTACAGTAGCTTTTCAAACCCTCTACTCTTTGCTGAGACTTTTGTACTGTTTTACTTTGCATTTTGGCTTTTCAAGACTGCTGTTTTACTTACCCGTTTTCCCTGAAACTGGTATGTCTCTGTTTGATTTGAGTTCCTTCACTATGTGTTTACTTTACACTTGTCGTATTCCTATCTACTTTGTTATTCATATCCTGTATTAAACATGTTACTTTTTTTGTGTTCATTGTTTATTATGAATCCCCCATTACCCCATCCCCTGGCAAGATCCAAATTGCTGCCCAGTTCCGAACCTGACCTTCAATTGGTCCTGACTCCCAATTTAAGCTAATAAGATGGTCATAGGTGTTCCAACATCCTAATTGCTGGGCATGACCACTAGTTTGTCATGGCCTTCCCTAATTCCCCGCTATTGCACTTACACTTACTCCTAGACTATAAGTTCTGCCACCCTTCTATGAGCCTTGCTTTGGGACATTGAGTTCCCTCTGAAACTGGACATTTGAGGGTTGGCCTTTCCACACTGCACTATCATTCTATAATATATTTGGGGTCTAAGCATTGCTTGGATCCCATTTGAGACTCTTGGAAACTTTGACACATCCCAAATAAGAGAAAGGCTTTGGGAATCTGATCTTTAGAAGTTGGTTTATTTCATGTGTAAGACTACGAGTCTAAATTAGGCTCTCCTTGGTTGGAATTTTAATTTCTATTATAATTTACTTTTTTGGATTCATTCAAGTTGTAATAATTTGTAATAATTATGGGTTGTATAGTAAAAAAAATGGGGGAGGGTCTCTCATGTTATGCATATGCGGTAGACAATATGTTTTTAGGTCTTTATTTTCTGCAATCACAACATTTCTCGCTTATGTTACTATATATAAATATCCTGCCTATAAGTCACTTCATTATTGCATATAGAAATCCTACCTATAGGTTTTCATATAACAATCCTGCCTATAGTTTATTTTTTTACTGGATATAGAAATCCATGCCTATAAGTTTTCAACACTTCTGCATATATACGTCTGTCATTAGGCAAATAATCATAGGTTTAATAATCATTAACTTCATTTTAGAAATCATGCCGATAGGACTCCTGTACTTACGTAATCATGCCTATAGGATGCAATTAATCGAATTAGTTTCATATATTTCATCTATGAGTTTTAAAATCAATAGTAAAGTCGTTTAAAATCTGCAGAATTTTTGTTTATAAAACCAGTAGACTTTCTTTAAAATCAGTATGCCTTCTGCATTGTTAGATATCATGATTACATGCCTCATCCAGGCAAACCTGTAGGTAATTAATCAATTACAATAGTCTTTAATAATTACAACCAGCAGGCAGGTCTAATTTGGACTTCTTATCTGAAAATATGTGATAAATCAGCTACCCTTCTTACGTTAAGTTTAATTACAGACCTAACCAGTACTTGTAAGTCATGCTAAATAATTTGCTTCTTCGAATGAGGAGGCCTACTTGAGCCTCAACTTCTATGTGCATCCCCTTTATTTCTTTATGTGTTTTTTGTCTGTCGTATTAGATTTTTGTCCCTTTTTAAAATCCTAAAAATCCCCAACTCCCTTCCCTTTAGGATTCGTAGTCCCAATACCTCCGAGACTGATAGGATTGGGATGGTTACTAGCATGCAATAAGTAACGAAACCATTCCACGTTTAATACCTTAACGGGGCGGGAAATGGTAGATATGGATATGATGACCGGTGCGCTAATTCCACGTGTAGCCCCTTTTTTGAGGAGTGATTACCAGGTATTACATTAATGTGATCCATATTATTTGTAAACCTAGGACCCACTTCCCTTTGTTTTTTTATTTTTTAACGTTTTTCATAATTTTCAAGTTGTTTCCTCAAAAAATTGAGTCCCTTTTTATTTCTTCAAGCTTTAACTTATCTACAGCCATAATGTGAAAATCCCTCATATTTGAAAAGCTTATTTGCTTATTTGTTACTTGTAAATAAATTCACAATTGTAACATGGTCGGGAACCACACTAGTGGATCTTGGGGGTGCCTAAAACCTTCCCCCCTGAGATAATTTCTCGCCCTTACCCAAACTCTGGTTCTTCAACGCAAACCCTTCTTAGTGTCCTAATGAACTTAATCAATAGGTGGTGACTCTTCAATTCAAAAACCCAATTCCCAAAAGGGAATGAGTTGTCTTTCCAAATGTCGTAAACCCGATTTCGCCTTTAGGAAAAGGGGGCATCGACGTATCATCCATGCAATGCATCTACAACTTCTATAATCATCATGCATGTTTACCTGCAACGGTATTGAAGTGAATTAGACTTGGCTAGAAAACTGTTTAGCTAGTTTTACCTGAAGGTGATTTTGATAACCAATTGATGAGGAATCAAGTTATCAATTGGGCTTTAATAGTCCCAAACTTCACCCTATTTCTTTTGAAATGTTCCCTACTCAATGCTTTAGTGAAGATATATGTAATTTGGGCTTCTATGATGTAAAACTTCATACAAATGAGCCTTTTCTCCATGTTGTCCCTAAGAAAATGATGTCTCACATCAATGTACTTGGTCGTTTTGTATTAAACTGGATTCTTGGCCATGTTGAGTGCATTGGTGTTATCACATAGAAGAGGCACACACAATAAATACTCTAAAATTCTCTAGTTGTTTGTTAATCCATAGGAGTTGAGCGCAACATGAAGCTGCAGCTACATATTCTGCTTCAGTTGTTGAAAGAGCCACTGAGTTTTGCTTCCTTATGCCCCAAGAGATGAGACATGATCCTAGAAAGTGAGCCACTCCTGAACCGCTTTTCCTGTCCATAAGATAACCTACATAGTTAGCATCAGCATACCCAATGAGATTAAAATTTTCACCTGAGGGGTAATACATGACCAGGTACTTTGTTCCTTTAAGGTATCTCCAAATTCTTTTGGCAACCTTCAAATGAGATTCTTGGGGATTTGATTGAAACCATGCATATAGCCTCACACTGAAGACAATATCAGGTCTTCTAGAAGTGAGATAGAGAAGAGACCTAATAGTTCATCTATACATAGTTTGATTCACAGGAGATCCAATTTCATCCATGTCCAGTCGAGTAGCCGTTGCAATAGGAGTGTCTATCACTTTTGATGCTTCCATATAAAACCTCTTCAAGACCTCCTTAATATATTTCTCCTGACAAATGAATGTACTCTTTGTGGAATGCTTCACTTGAAGACCCAAGAAGAAATTCAGCTCCCCCATCATGCTCATTTCAAACTCACTTCCCATGATTTTCGCAAATTCTTCACACAGAGAATCAGCTGTTGCCCCAAAAATGATATCATCAACATAGACTTGAACAAAGAGCAGATTCCTTCCCCGTTTCTTTAGGAACAGGGTGTTGCCAATTTTCCCTCTTGTAAAACCATATTCTAAGAGGAACTTTGATAGCCTTTCGTACCAAGCTCGAGGAGCCTGCTTCAACCCATACAATGCTTTGTCCAGTTTAAACATATATTCAGGGTGTTCATGACATTCAAACTCTGGAGGTTGCTTCACATAGACTTCTTCCTTATGAAGTCCATTCAGAAATGCACTTTTGACATCCATTTGGAACAAAGTGAATTCCATATGAGATGCAAAATTGATTAGGATTCTAATAGCTTCCATGCGAGCGACTGGAGAAAACGTTTCATCATAATCAATCCTTTCCTCCTGATTGTAGCCTTGAACCACTACCCTGGCTTTTTTCTTGTAGTGTTTCCATGTTTATCAATCTTGTTCCTAAATACCCACTTGGTTTATATAATGGTTCAATTTGAGGGTCTAGGTACCAGGTGCTAGACATTGTTCCTTTCAAACTGATGCATCTTATCTAGCATGGATGTAATCCAATCTATATCTTTCAGGGCTTCCTTGATATTTTTGGGTTTTATTTGGGAGATAAAAGCTTAGAAGGAAAGTGAATTTCTAGCTTTTGACCTGGTTCGTACTCCATAATCTAGAGGAGTAATTATATTGTTAAGAGGATGAGAGGTTTTGTGTTTCCAGTTGGGCATTCGAGGATCATTTGTAGAGGAGCTGGGTATGTTTAACTAGTTCTCTTGTGTTCTTCTATCAGGTACTAGTAGAGTACCCTGTACTGCATCAACCACTCTTTCTTCAGCTTCAGTGGTTGTAATTTAGGTACCTGTTTCCATTGAAGAAGGGGCAACATTATCTCCACTCGGCTCCTTCACCTGGCTCATCATATTTGCCTTTCCATTTGTCATGTCAATGACTTCACCAGAAACCAGTAAAGGCTCTACATCTTGATCAGCTTTAGCATTTTTCTCACATGAAGGATAAGACTCATCAAAAATAACATGAACACTTTCCTCAACATATTAAGTCCTCTTGTTGTATATGTTGTAAGCTTGGCTTTGAGAGGAATACCCAGAATGATTCCTTCATCACTCTTGGCATCAAATTTACCAAGATGATCCTTTCCATTTTTAAGAATATAGCATTTGCACGCAAATGTTCTTAGGTATGACAGCTTGGGTTTCCTTTCATTCAGCAACTCATAGGGGGTTTTGTTCATGAGAGATCTAATCATGAACCAATTCATCAAGCAACGAGCAGTGTTGACAGCTTCAACCCGGAAGTTCTTTGTAATCCCACGGTCGATCAACATTGTAATTGCCATTTCATCATGAGTTCTATTCTTCCTTTCCACTACTCCATATTGCAGGGGGGTTCTTGGAGTTGAGAAGTTGTGAGTAATGCCATTTTCATTGCAAAACTCACCATATTTGGCATTACCAAATTATGTTCCATGATCTGATCTATACATGCGACTCTAGACTCCATCTTTACCTAGATTTTCTTCACAAAATCCACAAAGAACTCAAAGGTTTCATCTTTAGTTCTAAGAAATATAGTCCATGAAATCTAGAGTAGTCATCCACTATCACAAAAATGTATCTTTTTCCTCCCCTGCTTTGCACTCTCATAGGTCCACATAAATCCATATGCAGAAGATCGAGTGGTTTTGAGGTGCTTACATCCTTTTTACACTTAAAATAGGACTTTACATGCTTTCCTCTCGCACAAGCATCACAAAATTTATGTACTTTGAACTTTGACATGGGAAGACCATGGACCGGGTCCTTCTGAATTAGTTTATTTAGAAGAGAGAGGCTTGTATGCCCCAATCTTCTATGCTAGAGTTCATCATCATCATCAACAACTTTCAGACAACTCAGATCACCACTTTTGTTTGGACTCGAAATCAACAACATAGATGTTCTTGTATCTCTTGGCCACAAGTACCACTTCACCAGTTACTCGATTAGTAACTGTAAATATCTTGGACAAGAACTCCACCTTATTTCCTTTATCATAGATTTGAGAGACACCCACGAGACTGCACATAAGACCATTGACATAGTACACATTTTCAATAAAGTGAGTGAGTGATTTTCTGACTTTTCCAACTCTAAAAATGTACCCCTTTTTCCCATTTCCAAAGGATACACTCCCTCCTTCCAGGGCTTTTAAGTCCATGGTGTTTGCATTCATGTTCTTTGAACATCCACTATTCATGAACCATTGTTGATTGCTTCCTTTCACTGTTCCCTACGCATGGATATCAAGAGTTGGTTTTAGGAACCCAAGCAAGTTTGGGTCTCTTGTAGTAGGCAAGAGGATGAATAAGAGCTCTCTTAGTGCATGCAGGTAATATGCATTTTTTTGTGAGTGGAACTTGGTCCCCTTTTAGTAGTTGAATTTTCAGCAAACACTTTGTTTTTCTGAACGGACTGGACCCTGGCTTGGAAGTTTTCCTTAAAATGCATATTGTTCCCATAGTGGGTACACATCCAGTTATCTGGTATAGTAACATACTTGCTATGGGGGTTGTAAGTGGTTTTTTTCCCTTTGGAACCTTATTCCCTACCTGTTTCCACTATTATTAAGATATATGGCAGTGATAGCTTATGAGGACCACGTCCACATTAGGGACTTTTCAAGATCATTTTTCAGTTTTTCCAGTTCAGTCTGGAGATGCTTGTTTTATTCAGATTCAATACACAGACTAATTCTCATAGCCTTCAACTCGTTTTCCAGCCTAGTGTATTCCTCACTTGCTAGCACTTTTCCTTCTCCAAAATTTCCAGTTTTTGACTCAGTCCCTAGTTCGTCTATTTTTTCCCTTAAGTCTGCAATCATTACCAAGAGATCATCTCTTTCTTCCTCAATCTTAATCACTCCTTTCATCAAGGTTTCTCTTTTCAATGGTTTCCTTATGGTCAACAACTACAACCACTAAGTCATATCTTTCACGTTCTATGTTAGTAAAAATTTTTTTGTTGGTTAAAACAAATTTTTCTTTCTCCAGATCACAAATAGTTTCCTTCAGATCAACTACACACACTACCAGATCATCTCTAGTTTGTTCAACTTCTCCTAGCTTTAAGGTCAATGCATCCTTATCCTTCACAAGACTTTGATAGACATCAATCAATACACTAGCTAAAGACATAAGTTTCTTAGGAGAGTAGAATTTCAGATTTCTCTGAACATCCCGAAAATTTACCTCAATGTTGTCATCGTCTTCATCATCATCTGATTGGGCCATCAAAGCAAATATTGAATCATATTCATTTTCCTCACTTTAAACTGCCATCATGGAGCTGTTACCTATATCAGTTTCATCTTCAGACTCACTAGAGGAGTTTCCCCATGCTGTAAAAGCCTATTTTGCCACATTGTCAGCAGATCTCTTCCTCTTGAAGTCCTTGTCAAGAATCGAGTTCCTCTTCATTGCTTTCTCAAGTTTGTACTTGGAGTAACCTTACTTTATGAAAGGACAGTCTTTGATGAAGTGACCACTTTTTCCACACTTATGGTAGAGTTCATAGTTCTTTGGTTTGCTGGAGATGCACCTTCTCGGTATTCCTCCATTTCTTTTGACCATCTTCTGAAACCTTTTGGTTAAGTAAGACATGTCACTGTCCTCTAAACTTGAGTCTTTGCTTTCAGCTTTAAGTACCAGGTTCTTTTCTTTCTTTGGTTCTCTTCTTTCACTGTCTATCTTCCTTTTTATCTTGTAGGTCTTCACATTTTCAACCAGTTCGTCTATGGTTAGTTCATGCAGGTCCTTTGCTTCGATAATAGCATTCACCTTGCTTTCCCAAGAACTGGTCAGGATATTGAGAATTTTACTCACTAGCTTGTTTCTGGGAATGATTTCATCGAGTGAGTGTAGCTCATTTATGATAGAGGTGAATCTTTTGTGCATATCTTGAATAGATTCATTGTCCTTCATCCTAAACAGTTCATTCTCGGTAGTGAGCATATCAATCTTGGATTGCTTTACTTGCATGGTCCCCTCATGTGCTGTTTGCAGAGCTTCCCATATCTACTTTTCATTATTACAAGCAGAAATTCTATTCTATTCATCATGTCCTATTCCATATACCAAAATTTTATTGGCACAAAAATTTTTCTCCACAACTTTCCTGTCTGCGTCAGTATATTCTTTTCTAGTTTTTGGCATTGAAAATGGAAGGTCTGTAAGTGCCTTTGTTGGGATGTAAGGACCATCACTGTGTCCGGTGAATCCGAGAGCTCGAATTCTCCATAGAAAGGTCATCTCGCGGTCACGCCCTTCGAAGCTCGGAGCCAAGGTCGGGACTCATCCTTGAGGTTCGGCTAAGAGATGATATTATTCCGACTAATGCAGCAGGCCGCAACAAGCAAGGGGGAGGTCCCCAAGACATGCGATTCGACCTAACAAGGTCGGCATATATGAAATCTATTTTTGAGGTGTTAAATCTAGCCATCCTATATCTGTACTTCACTGTTAACACATTTTATATTGCAAGAAATCCCCTGCCTATATAAAGGAGATCCCCACCTCTTTGTTGGGGGGGGGGGGAATGTTTCTCCTTTTCT